>VZRO01000011.1:0-43228 GCA_013397915.1 Daphoenositta chrysoptera | reverse complement strand
GTGTGTCTGCAAACTGACTGAGGGTGCCCTCGATCCCCTCATCTGGATCCCTGATAAAGATATTAAACAGAGCTGGTCCCAGCACTGAGCCCTGGGGAGCAGCACTGGTGACCAGCCACCAGCTGGATGTAACTCCATTCACCAACACCCTCTGGGCCCGGCCATCCCAACAGTTTTATACCCATCCAGCCAAGCCTTGAGCCGGAAATGCTGTGGGAATTGGTGTCAAAGGCTTTCCTGAAGTCCAGGTAGACATAGCCATAGCCTTTCATTCATCCACTAAGGTCACCCTCTCTCAGAAGATCAGGTTAATCAAGCAGGACCTGCCTTTTACAAACCCGTGCTGACTGGGACCGATCCACTGGTTGTTCTGCATGTGCCATGTGATGCCACTCAAGAGGATCTGCTCCGTGACCATCCCTGGCACCGAGGGCAGACTGACAGGCCCATAGTTCCCTGAATATTCCTTCTAACCATTCTTGCAGATGGGCATTGCACTTGGAAACCTGCTGTGAACTGGGACCTCCCCAGTCAGCTGGGCATGCTGGTAAATGTTTGAAAGGGGCTGAGTGAGCACTTCTGCCAACTCCCTCAGTTCCCTTGGGTGGATCCTATCCAGCCCCATGGACTTGTGTGTGTCAAGTCACTGACAGTTTTTGCTTGGGTAATGAGGGCTTCATTGTGCTCTGTCGTCCAGGTCAGTGACTGAGTACACGGAGACCAATGGATCTTTCCATTAAAGACTGAGGCAAAGGGGAGGTATGAAGTACCTCAGGCTTTTCTTCATCCTGTGTCTTTGTGTTTCTGCCTGCATCTAGTAAAGGAGGGAGAGTCTCCTTAGCCCTCCTGTTGTTACTCATGGATTTGCAGAAACATTTTTTTGTTGTCTTTTACAGCAGTAGTCAGATGAAGTTCTTATTGGACTTTGGCCCATCTAATTTTTGCATAACCCCATAATCTAATAAAAGCATTGTTGATTATTATCTTTACTGCATTTTTTAATCTTGTGTTATATATGTTATATTAAAGTTAATAGAAATGTAATGCGTTAGTCTACATAATACATAAAGTGCAATTTTGGAGTGTCCAGGATTTTTAGTATCTTACTGTTGGCCTGTTGCCTTTATACATTTTCAGCAACAACACAGGAAGAAGATACCCAGATTTTTTTTTTAACGTTATTATATTAACTTGTTTAAAAAATTGTTCTTCACTATATTACCTTGCAAATAAATGTCCAATATTCCAGTGTAATGAATGTTTTACAAATGTTTTACAGGCACCTGAATGGACAGAGGAGGACCTGAGCCAGCTGACAAGAAGTATGGTTAAGTTCCCAGGGGGGACCCCTGGTCGATGGGAAAAGATTGCTCATGAATTGGGTCGATCAGTGGCAGATGTGAGTTCACTCAGATTTGCATTGTGTGGAGGATGACAAACCAGAACAAGACAGGCAGTGTAGAAGGCAGACATATATGGGGACCGACATTGTCTTTGAGAGAAGGTACAATCCTTTTAGGACCTGGAAGTGAACCATTAACTAACTATGCAAGAAGCAGATGTCAGCCAGTCTCTCCCTCCACAATTAACAGCTGTAACTGATCAGCTGGGTGGGGGATTCTGGTGCTTACAAACTTCAGCTACTGTAACCCAATAACAGAAAAACAATGCGCTGCAGGTTTTGTAGCAGCCTCTTTTCACTGCAAGTGAATGTTTGTGTGACTTGGTTAAAGATTACATTTCTGTTTCAAGCCAGTCCGTAAAAAATGCATATGAGCTAATGATGTTTAGACAGGTGGTTTCCATTAATTAAGCAGAAATATCTTTACAAATTTTAAAATGACTAATGTGCATTATACTATTTCAGTGCCTTTTTCAGCATTATAGCATGCTTAAAAATTATATTATAGAAAATAATTAATGTCCTTGTTAATTCATATTTTATAGTATTGTACCAGATATCAAAGCAAGCTTGCACTTACGGTTTTTAAGTGTTGTGATCTTAAAACCCTTAGGGGCTAGGCTGTAAAAGACTTTTCCTTTTCAAGCAATAGATCACTAGAACATGATGTAGTGTCTGCTGAGGACCATTTGAAAGCCCTTTCAGCTGACCCTGTTTTATAGGCTCTGTAGGGGTTAATGAGAATAATGTTTAAATCTGTTCTTGTACATTTTGAGATTAAATGTTCTTTATTTATTGTATTTCAGGAATTATCTTAAATAATGGGGGAAAAAGCCACTGACTAGAGCAAAATATTACAGCCTTCTGGGAAATTTGTGTACTTCTTAAGTTTTTTTTTCTTTGTTGATATAATCACAAAAAGATATTTTTAGAACTTACTTTTAAAGTTTTAATGCACCTATACCGTTCTGATACATATACTAAAAAATAAGTCTTTTGCACTATTCTAATTTTAGAATAATACATTATTTGCGAAACAGTGTATGTAAGCAAGAAGTTACTAACCTGCTAATCAAATGAAATGAAGGTTTTTAAGGTTTATTGTGTTCAGTATTGTTTATTATATTTCTTGAAGTATTCATGCGACTGAACTGGAGTGATTTTATTAGAAAAGATGCTACATTTTACTGATACTAACAGCAAAAATATTTCATATGTGTTAGTAGTATATAGTGTTCATGGGAAACAGCTTTTGAGATTGCTTTGGAAAATCTGATTATCTTGATACAGATAATACAGACATATGGAATGGTTCTACATACATCCATCACAAAACTAACACTATATTCAGACTGCCTTTTGCACCCACTGACTGCATTATTCCTTGAGTGTAAAAAATATTCTTTATTAAGAATCCTTTGCATAATACATTTGGCCGTCGTACTTGCATACATCCAGTACTGGAAAGAAAAAAACAAAGCTCACTTGTTCCTTCCATTAGATGAGAGGTCCTCAGCAACTTGCTGTTTTGTTTTAATGAGTAGGAAAGAGAAATGAAAGAAATGTGATTGTTCTAAGAGCTGTCATTTTCTTGTATGAAAAAAGGAATTTCCAGGATTTTTATGTGTGGAGAAAGGTCTGAGTATAATCCTTTTTACTTCCAGTAACCTCCACCTATATGATTAATGTAAGTGTTCTCCACACAAGTTTTACTTCTCTAAAAATTTACAGCTGCTGCTAATGCCAGGTCAGCTTTCCTGACACAAGCTAATTATTAGAGTTTCTGCTGCTTTTATCATTGCATTACACAGAATTGCAGCAATTAGGTATTATGAGGAAACAAAAATGAATGTTTTACAAAATGAATGTTTTAAACAAAGCTTCATGGGAACTTCTTTGGGTCTCAGACAGTTGCTGCATCAGTACTAGAAATGGTAAAACTGGAAACTTGAGATATATCCAGTCAGTAAAATTTCAGTATTCAATAAGATGTACAACTTATCCTGTATATTTCTTGAAGATAACATAGAATCTCAATTTACAGCAAGGATTCTTATTTTGTTTGGGCATCACCATAACTGGGTAAGAAATGTTACAGTAAAGCTGCAGGAGAAACTTCTGGGTTGTTAAACTTTGTGCACAGTAAAAAAGGTGTTTGCATGTGCAGGCAGCATTTGCTGCCTAAACAGCTGTTCCATGTTTCTCCTGGGAGCAGTGCAGGGAGGTAAGTTCCAGTGTACAAGGTGCTGCTTTGAAACAGCTTGTGTAGCAGAGTTTGGGAATGCCTTGCTTACAGCTGGTTTAACAGGAGTCAAGCCAGAGAGGGTTGGAAGTATGTATTATCTAGCAAATGCACTAGATCCTAAAAAAGAAAAACATTCAAGGGAAAATTTGAATTTGTTTTCTAACATTTTCTAGTATGGGAAATGCTTTGTAAAAACTTGAGATCAGTGTCTGCTTCTTTCTTCTCCTGCAAAGCATCAAGAGCAGTAAGGCTTGGTTTTCCTTGCACAATCAGAGAATTATGATAGAAAGGATTGATAAGGTATGGTGTGCTTGTTTCCAAGTGATTTTATGCATTCAAACCTTATTTAATAGTAGATTAGCTAAATAGGTATTAATAAAAATAGCTGAGAGTAATCAAGTCCAAAATTATATCTCCATTGTTGCTTCTGTCTCAAAGCTTTCTTCCTCAGCAAAAAGAAAAGTTAGAAAAAAGTCTCAAGACCTTTTAAAGAATAAACCGAAACCATTCATGTATGTCAGAAGGGCGTCAGTGAAATTCACTCCCTCTAAACACCCCAAAGAAATTCTATTTTGTCTTAAATTTCTTGTTCTTTTAAAGAAATAAATTCCTACTCTGTCCAACAATGTTTCCACTTGCAATTTTTTAGCAGTGAAGTAGCAACTTGAGGAGAGTGTTCTTGACTTTTTTGAACTTTTCATCTTCATAGTGTTGTTTTAATTTACTACATCCTTAGTTTGTATCGAGTTTTCAGTATTGCACTTAAACATGTGGTTAGATAAAAAGAGTCCAGATGAGAATAATAAGTTCCTAAAATATTATCTGCAAGGGAAGATTGTGAAGGAGTTGATGTTGTTGAACTAAAAAAAATGAACTGAGGAGGTAAGTATTCAACTGTTCTAAAAGAAAACCATAATGAGGAATGGGTTGTGCACTCTGTTAGTTTTACAGGGCAAGAAGTTATTATCTCAAATTTAATCAGAGGCTGCAGAGTTAGACACTGAAGGACAAAGAATTACAATGGAGTTGATAAAGCAGTGGAATAAGCTGCTGTGGAGTCTCTGTAGGGCCTTTAAGAACAGGTTACACAAACATCTGCAAGAAACAACATCAGTGTAGTGATTCTGCCTGAGGTTAGGTCCTTCTCTTCATATGGTCTGTGATTACACTAGCAAGTGTGAGCTATCTGGGAGGAAAAGGGGAGGAAACAAAACCTTCCCTACAATTGGAAGCATGTGTGAATTCACTTTTAAAAACGTAGAATTAAAGCCAGATAGTCACCATAGTTGGTCAGTAATCACTGCATATACCCTAGCTTGACTTCTTAAATTCAGTAATTCCTAATAAAGTGTTCCTTCCGCTTTTTTCTTGTCTACTACTCTTCAAGTTGGTGTTTTGTAGACATTTAAGTTCATTAATTGTTATTTCCCAAAACACAGCCCAAATAATGATTACTGTCTTACCCGTTCTATGGATATGTCTACTAGATTCCCATCCAACCAAGTACATCCACCCAGTGTGATGCAGGCTGCTGGGAAAGTGCCAGCCAAAATCCAGCAATAAACAGCTGTGTCCGTGCTGTAGTGTCCCTGAGCTCATTCAGCTCTACTGTTTCTATTTATGCTGCCTGATGGGATAGCAGCATAAATACATTTGCATCATATTCCTGTGCTTTTCAGCTCAGAGCTAGGGTAGGCTTGCAGCCGTGGTACAGACATACTGTAAGAAGGGTTACTACTTTAACTTTTCTCTTGGTAAATGTAGGACATGTTTATCTTGTCTGTCTTTGGGAAGACATCTTTCAACAGCCAATGAATAATCAGCCCAAAATATATGAGGTTAAGTTGTGCTCACTTTATCAATATGTTTAATTTTTTAAGTTATTTAAATTGCTAATTTTCACTTTAGTATGGGCATATAGGGATTTTAGCAATCTTTTCCTGTAAAGATGGTTTTCAGCTGGCTTAGTATAATGAAATCTTATTGCTTTCACTACTGAAAGCTTCTGCAGCTTTTAAAGTAATTTTTATTGCAATTGGCTTGTGGTGTAAATTAGGTTTTCAAGTATTTTGATTATGAAAGGGAAATGGAGTTTAGTTAACTCTAATCAGGATTCCTGCCTGCTGACCTGGTTACCTGTACCACTGCTCTCTGTCATCCTCCAAACATCTGTTCTTTGACCCATTTTCCTTGCTGAAGTTGTTGCTCCAGGGTTAGTTCTCATTACTGTCCGCCAATACTTAAGGAAATAATTGACCTTTTAAAACAAAATAAAAAAGTTATGTTGGAATTTCCTAAGCACTGTGAACACTCTACAACATAGTATAAGTAATGAATGGAGTTGCAGTACTACTATTTCTGCAAAAATTACATTGTTTGATTTGACAAATGCTAAGCCCTATGAAGATTTATAATGATTGTCAGCTTTTGCTGAATTCAAAAATTTGAGAAAAAGCACTTAGATGTGAAATTATAGAAGTATATTGTACTTGACAATACCAACCTTTATAGATAAAAAGTTTTTTAAAAAATATTTGCTGAAAGGCATAAAATAATTTCAGTAACTACAAAGGACATTCAAATTGTAAAAATAACAGAGGAAGTAAAAGCTGTCTGGCATGCCAAACAGACTTTAATGTGATTATTAGGTACAGGTTTTTTAAATTAAAGGCAAAGAGATCTCAGATTTCATACTTGTGAAGTAATATCATTCACTTGTCTTACAGGATTTAAACTGATTCTGTTTGCTCCTGCAGTCACTAATCTCATGCATTTGTGTTGCAAAAACAGACTGATTGGGATTTGCTGCTTGTATAGAAGAACACTAAGATAGACAGCAGAACAATAGCCAGGTGGCAGACATTCTGAATTACCATGGAACCTGAAAGCATAAGGTTTGGGGGGTGCTTATTTTTGATATCTCTTGTATGCCCAAGCAACAGTTTTAGCCTGTAAGTCTGAGACTGTGAGTTCATACTCATTATGCTTTATATGCCATTGTAAAATAGATTTCTTATTTTTGACAAATGCAAGCTCATTACTTTGCCAACAAGAAAACATCTATGTGAGAAATGGTCCATATGTAAAAGCTCATGAATTTATTAGGTCTTTTGCTTCTGGAGATTAACTGTTTTCCTAAAACTGTTTCACATTTCATTTTTTGTGCTGTGTCTGTGTTAACTCAGTTACAGTCTAATCCAGTTGTGGATAGTCTGAAACATTCACCATTAGCAGTTTGCATATATTTATGTAATCAGTAGTTCTCCTAGTTGTTTATTGAAGTATAAAGACCTATATCGAGGTCCAAGAGAGGTTATGAATATCTAAGATGGGGTTTAGATCATATGTAGGTCGTGTAGATCCCTCAATCTGAGAGTGAAGTCTTCAAAACACTTGCCAAATGCCACAGACACACCAGAATGACTCTGTTGATACTTGGAGGGAGGAAAAGGTGGTTGCTGTTCACAAGACTTTCACTGTACAGTTTTATTCTGTGCACTCCTACAGTTGACCCTGCTATTTTTATGGGATTGGGCAGTACAATGCCCCTTAAAAACAAAATGTATTCTCATCTCATAAAGCATGATCAGAGCATTCTTCTCACTTAAAGAAAAAGTTTTTTTTACAGAAGGCAGTGGGACAGCAATTTTTGGTCCAAATAGATGCCTTGTGAAGGAGATAAGCCACTGATGCTGCAACTTTTTATAGAGTGGCTTAGTGTAATGTCTCACAAAGCTCCCGGTGAGCTGGGTTTGGATTTCATTGCAGAATTCAAATTTCTGACTGTCAAGAAAGGCAATGCATTTTGCATCATGAGTAACAAACTATGATATCCAAGTAGTTTTTGCAGTGGGCATTTGAGCCAAACTCCTCTCCTGCATGAGTGCCCATAGGATAGAGCTGAAGACTTTCTCATGGATTTTAACTGACCAAAAACTAAGCACAGTATGAAGTCTCCAGCATTATCACAAGTCTAATAACAAAGTTCTTCCACTTGTGTCCTGAAAAAAGGAGCAATTCTTTTGCTGCTTTAAATTAACTGTTTGAGGACTTAAACTGGAGAAAATTCTGCATGTGGTGATTTAGGCCAAATTTGCCTTTTTCTTAGGCATCTTAAACTGCCTCATAATTAAACTCATGGTTGTTTTGGGGATTTCTGTTGCTGTGGCAAAGTTCAGAATCACACGTGACTTCAAAGTCCATAAGCATAAGAAAACTGTATTGTCACTGGCTGCAACTGGTGGTTCTAAGCCAATTCAGTTAAATTCATAACATGTTTTGTAGTTCTTTCAAGAATGTCGTCCTTAAAATACTCATTTACTGTGTTAGTATCAAGTTCAACCTACACTATGGCTAAAGATTAGTTACATTACCAACTTCTGGGAAAGTTTGTAACACTCCACTAAAAAACTGTTACAAGCAGTCCCAAAACAAAGCTACATCTGATTTGAAATACTAATCTCAAGCAGTCTTGTAAGTTGCAAATTAGGATGCTTGGAAAAATGGAGAATGATTTCGCTCAATGCCTCAGTATTTGAAGTTTCCCCAATATGGTAAAACTGGAAGGCAATTTCAGAAGCTCTTCTAGTATGTAAAAGGGAAGGCAGTGTATAAAGCAACAAATTTTGAGTCACATGGAAATAAAAGAATGGGTCATTATTGTTGTCTGATTTGTGCCCAAACAGTGCTTGATACGATTGTGGCTGATACGAAAAAAGCTGTTTAGATCTAGATTGGAAGAATAGTCAGTGCAGCAGGTAGTATTTTGGTTATAAGGGGAGAAGTTTAAATTTGGCAAGTTATTCTGTGTGGTTCTGGAAGGTTAGATCTCTAAAAACCTACTCCTTTGACAAAGTCGGGAAGGCATTAAAATCCTTCTGTATCTGGCTTTCCCCTGTGAGAAAAAATGTGATTACAACTCAAATTAGCCTCAAAGATTCGAGAAATTCCTCATTGCTTCATAGTAACCTCAACTACTCACAGTCTATCTCCACATTATTTTTTTCCATAATTCCACAGATCTTGGCATTTTTTCATGACAAAACCAGATGGGGAGCATGCAGGAAGATAACTGGGTGAGCAGAAGACTGCCACTGGGAGACCAAATTTATGATAGTTGATGCAGAGAACTCATGACATCTTTAGTAAATACTTAGAGAACTTCTGCTCAGGAAGATGCTGAGAGTAATAAAAAATGTTACCAGACCCTCCAGTGTTCAGTAGCACCATGATGTCATCCTTCTTTGCAAGAAGTTTATATCCATTTGGGAAGCCAAGTGACATAGGTTTTCTTCCTCTACAAATCCCACATTATTTTCTCAAAATATCATTAGAACCCAAAATTGTGATTATCTGCTGCAATCCTAGTCAAAACACTGTATAGAAAATACCTCCCTTCCTAGAGCAGAAAGGCAGGTTGTTGCCCGCAGGAGATTCCCAGAAGCCAGGCTGCAATCCTAGCTTCAGTGGCACGTTGGGAGCTGGACTCGGGGTGCTGCTGGAGGGCTCAGCTCAACTGGTGAGCCAGTGGCTGCGAGATAGGAGAATGGGGAAGTGCTCTTCATCTTCTGCAAAATGGCTCTGTTTCTCTGTTAGCACCAGTAGGATCACTGTACCTGACTTTACAGGGTTTTCCCTCTAGGTCTGTCACAATTCTGTGCTTTTTTATGTCTGCCTTCCCTGCGGGGTGAAAAGTACCCTCTCATTCATGTGATAGCAAAATTTGCTTTTGCCTGTGCATCTGAGAGTTTTTTAAGCTGATTCTGAGTATTTTTTTTCTGTATATCTCTGAAGTATCAATTGTCCCATCTGAAAGAGATGGCAGGTGTCCAGGGTAATAATAGTTTAAACATCTGGATGATCATGATGAGGAATGTTTTTACTGCTAGGTGTCTTGTTAAGTAGCAACTAGCCTTTGTGATCTGGACTAATTGTTAGCAGTACAGGAGGAAACCAGCTCTGTCTGGCTTTCATCACATAAAATCATCCCACTAATCCCACTTGCTTTCGATAGAATCTTTTTATAGCTAAAGAGCTATTGAAACTGAGTTCAGAGGGGAGTTCTCAGAAGCAAATTGTTCCTTTCTGTAGGTCCCACAGTAAGATAGTTTGATTTCTACTCCAGTAATTTGATTGCTTGCATCCAGGGTTTTTTTTGTCATCTTTATCTGTCTAAGGAAATCTGTTTCACTGTGCATGATATTACCTGACTTTATTTGTGACTTCTGTTATCCCTGGTGAACTACAACATTTAAAGTTGATTTCTATAAAATAATGCAGTGTGTCTGTTCAGGAGTACAAATACTTGCAGGAATATGAGATCTTCTGTCTTCTGTTTTAAATCAATTCCACAGTCTTTATCCTTATTATTTAAGGTGTCCCCAGACCCAGGATTTCTTAAGGGGGTTGGCTAATACTCTGGTGAAAGCTGCTGTCAATAACAGCAGGCTTTTAGCACACCTTCTCAAAGTCAGGATAAAACTCATAATTTAATATACATGAAAACTGTAATTTTAAAGCATTATGCAGGAACAAATAGCAATAATAACTACAAGAGAGTATTCTACAACTGCTTCATACTTTGAATAAGTTTTTCCAAGTATGTTATCTGTTAACTAATGAAAAAGTAATAATATCATATAAGCAAACTGTGATAAGTAATTGAGTAGAGAAAGCAATAGAGCAACTTATGTTGCATAACTTAGTGAATTTTTAATGAATCAGTTAGGAACTAGCTAGTAAATAACACTATTCACCCCTGGAGAGGAAATTAAAATTGATGTTAAGAATATCAAAAAGCATGGAGGAACAGGCAGCAGAAGAGTGCAGATTTGAGTGGCAAGAACAATGATTAAACTCAAACAGATCAAATTGAAATACAATTTCATATGTTCCATAGGCTGGATTCCTAATAATCCTCAGCAGTTTAATACTGACATGTTAACGATTCTTGCCCTGTGTCAGCATCTGGAGTGGCAATGACAGTTGAGGCTGATGGGTACATAAATCTGAAGCCTAAATAAGGGATACCTGAACTCCAAGTGCAAAGAGCTGGAGTAAACATGAACTGTACATAGCGCCTGGAAAAGGACTTGCAAACATCCGTATGAAGAAGAAAGCTGACAAAAATAATAATAGACAAATAATCTTCCCCTGTAACCTGTGAATGATGATAGCAAAGCTCTGGGAAGCTTGATGAGTTGTCAAACTTATGTCAACTGAAGGTGCTTGTTCAGTGTTTGAAATAGTAGATTTTCAGTATCTAAACCATACACACAGTTGTTATTTCCAGCTTACCTGGTGAATGTTCAAATTGAAAGTCCATCAAAATATGAACAGATATCATAAAGCCTTCAAAAGATATTAGATGGGATGAATGGAGTAACTTACTACATATGTTACATCTGGGTTCACCAAGCTACAATGACTGAAGTTGGCCAACATAAGATAACCTATGGAAAGACTGCTACTCCTGAAATTTTGCACGTAAGTGGAAGTATGAAATGCAATCAGGATCTGGGAATAAGCCAAAATCCTTCATTGTTCAAATGGAGAAGAGGGATGGTTTAGATTCTAGTCCAATTAGATGTAATATGCAGCAAAATATATATGTATTATGGGGTACCTACACTAACCTGGTTTAGGAACACCTGTCTTGTAAAGGAAACTGAAATCCAGCTGATTTGCATCACTTCCAAAGCAAAGCTTGTGTTGCACACATAGTCTCAGCTTGGAAGATAAAATGGTAATTGCTGATCTCTGAAAACCTCAGATGTTCAACAGAGAGAAAACTGAACTCAGTTGGCACTGAAGCAGCAGCTCATGGTACCTGTCTGCTGGCAATTTATTCTGCTCTATTTTATTCAGGGAATCTTTTCTGCTCTCTTTTTCTTGCCTTCATGTCCTTATGGGCAGGCTGTAAATCTCTGAAAGACTTACTTTAAAGATAGCAAAATGGTTTAGAGACAGTTTTCTGGAATACACAAAGATAGATAGGGCCTTGTCATATTTACAATTAATCCATTGTGTCATTGCAGGAAGGAAAGCTGCTTGTTTGCATGGAAAATTCTTCTCCCTCTTTTGAAAATAATCTATTATAATCCAGTTTATATAACATACTTTCTACTTAAGAGATGCATAGCAGGACACCACTAAGGATCCATTCTGTTCAGCAGTCAAGAATGGTTTCCGTTCCTCTCAGCCTTTTAAATCTTTGGTACATAGAGACACTGTGCTGAAGATGGAACACAAATTTTGATTATTTTAGAATATAAATTCTTTAAGGAAGGCAATTTTTGTTAATGGATCATGTGCTTCAAGGAGGATCCATTCTGTTGTTTCAAAACTGGGATCACGCAGATCCCAGAACTGTTGGTGCCACTTAAAATTATCTGTTCATATTACAGTATTCTGAGATTTTTCTTCAAACAATTAAAACTTTATCATAATGCAACAGTACAAACTGGAGTTTTCTGTGCCAGATGTCTACCTCTGGATAAAGGTTTTGGTTAATTAGGATTGGGATTTCATTGTTCACAGAGTTTTCATTTGAACTTAATCATCCCAGAAAATGAGGCCTAATTTGTAGGGGAAATAGACCACTTTGCCTTGTTAAGTCTTGCTGTCATTTCCTTAAGGAGATCCAGCACCAGCCTATTTTTACAGCAAACTGCTGCAATTTCATGGGCAGAAAGATGGGTGGGAGGAACCAAACAGACCAGACTAGAAGCAGATGGTACCAAGGTATTTTAACTATTGAGGTACTCACTTATGAATCTTGTCATAGAACAAAAATCCTGAACCTTAATATTTAATTCTTCTCACAGCAAATGGCTTTACAGCCCTCTGGCAGGTTTGCTGTCTAGTGCTGCTCTGAGTAGGGAATAATTGTTACTGTTAACATTAAGTAGCTAAAACAGCAGAAGTCTGTGCTGTGGCTCAGGAGGCCTAAATGACTCCTGTTGTGGGTAAATCCCACACAGAGGAGTTCCTGACTTGGTAAGTGATGTGTTTTTTATTTTTGCTCTGGGCAGCACACTACCACACACCTTTCACTAAATGGATGTTAACATTGAGGTCCCAGGTTCAGAGAGCAGGGAACACAGGGAACCCATCCCACGTAGTATCAAGTTTGATTCAGTGTGTTGCCTGTTCACATTTTAAGATTGATTTGGGTCATTCAGACGACTTGATTTCAATTTCTAGCTTTTTTACCAAGTACTCACGTTCAAAAAGAAAAAAAATAAATTGATATTTAGTATTCATGAAGCATTTTCAGTAATTAAAAATATTGTGTAATTCTTTGAATACTACATTTTTAGATGCCTTTTTTGTGGTACCTGAATTTGGGACTGTAGGCCACTACCTAAAAGGAACTAGAAGACAGCTGGATAGGGACTATCTACAAGTGCCTGTAGTGATAGGACAAGGGGCAATGGCTTTAAACTGACAGGAAGTAGGTTTAGATGAGATATTAGGAAGAAATTTTTTACTGTGAGGGTGGTGGGGCACTGGAAAAGGTTGCTCTGAGAAATCATGGATGCCTGATGCCTGGAAGTGTTCAAGGCCTGGTTCATCCAGTGGAAGGTGTCTCCATGCCAGGAGGGTTAGACCCAGATGATTCTTAAGGTCCCTTTCAAGCCAAGCCATTCTATAATTCTGTGCTCATTTTATGTAACAAAGATGCTAAGTAATTAAAGAATCTTAATTTTAAGTGACGCCTGTCTTGTTATCTGTAGTGAAGTCTAGAAATTTGGGATGAGGAAGCCCCTTTTTCTGCGTGGGGAGAAAGTCTGTTTGTTTGCTTACAGAACATATTTTGAAACAATCACTTTTACTTTTAAAAAAGCCCAAAAATGCTAAATCTAGTGTTACTTTTCTCCCAGGACAGAGATTTCAGTATACATAGAGAGGTTGAATCGAGCAGCTCTCTATCCTTTGGACTATCAGTAATAACTTTTTTGCTGCAGTACCAGGACTCTAGGAGGTGTCTTTGCTGATCTTTGGCAGTCAAACTGTTACATTTCATTTGGGGACTGAATGCCTGTCCACTCATTTGCTTCGTCATCTGGATCTATCTGGGTTATTTTGGGTTTTGTTCAGTACTGAAAAACTAACATAGAGAAGATAACTCATTGGTTTCTATTTTTAGGTCAGAAAATTAGGGTTTAAAAAGGAAAGAAAATAAAAATTGAGTATCAACTGTGGTGTATTATGGTGATAGTAATAGAAATGTGTAGCATCACTTAAATTATTTTAATAAGCCAGGAATGGTTTAGAAAAAACAAAATCTAGGTTACTTCAAGCCAGTTTGGGCTCCACACGTGAGCAAAGGCAGCTAAAGAACAACAGCCTCACCATATTTAATGTGTCTTCAATGTAGGTGTTTCATGGTAAACTAATAATGAATTCTTCAATAGCCCCAATGATACAATTTTTTAATAGTCCTTTATTTGTATTGTTTTCATGCAGGTGACCCTGAAAGCCAAGCAGGTGAAGGATTCTGTTACATATACACCAGGTGTGTGCTTAAGAAAATCCCTGGGTTTGGGTGAGAGCTGTGCCTTTCAGAGTCTGCTCTGCAGAGAGATTTTTGCAACCTTGACTTACTTTGAGAAGAGAAGAACTGCTGGGTGTTCTGAGGGAACATTGCCCTTTAGCTACATCTTCCCGGGCTTTCTTATTCCATTTATTGTGGGGTTTGTTCATTTGTTCAGGCTACTCTCTTTGTTTATAATCAGTGCAGGAATTTAGTAGCACTTCCCATAGATCAGATAAGCTCCTATTTGGCAGAGTTCATCTCTGTGAATACCTTGATTTCTCAATTTTTTTTTTCTTAAGCTGTCAGTCCAGAAGAGCTTTTTGTTCACTCAGCTGTTCCCAGAACCTTGAATTTGTGGGCAGCCCCGTGCTTGTTTGTGGGGTGTTTTACTTTTTCAGAAGTGTAACAGCAGTGCTTCTAACAGGTATTATTAGGCTCTCTGAGCTTAAAACGCTGGCCCACAACTCCAAAAATTTCAAAGTCAACGTGAATCTGCCGGATCACATAATCACCCAGCGAGAAAGGGAGGAGGAAGTGGAGGAGGAGGGGAACTACAGTCTTATACCGGGGCAGATGGATGTCCAGACAGATCCAAAGGAGACCAGTGCAAGCGAAACTAGACACCGGAGACGGAAAATTGTCAAAGCACCTGAAATGGCTCTGCTGGCAACAAAAGAGGCACCAGAGGAGAAGGGCAGAGGGAGACGTCAGAAAGATTTTGATAACACTGAGGAAGAGAGTGATGAGGAGAGCAGAAGAAGGGAGAAAAGCCGTGCTCCAGAAGAACTGTGGACTCAAAACCAACAGAAACTTCTTGAAATGGCCTTGCAGCAGTATCCAAAGGGAACATCAGATCGCTGGGATAAAATAGCAAAATGTGTTCCTGGAAGAAGCAAGGTAAGACTTGTTTTGACTGAACTATAATATAAATTGAGGGGAAACATATTTGCTACCAATTTATGATTACCTTAAGAATGAGGGTCCAGACAAAAAGGTGAGGCCTTTACTTGGCGTCTCAGTCTAGACTCAGGTGACCAAAAAAGCGTTACTTCCATGCTTGTTGTTTTATTTAACACATTTTTTCATTTATTTCAGTTTGTTTGATCTAATACAGAATAATAATATTGAAATAACTCCTGTTTCATTTAAAATACCTACCTCTCCTCTGCCTTTCAGATCTTCAATTGCAGGACAAATTAGATTTTAAAACAAATTGTGATTCAAAGTTAGTAACCAAATGTTGGTGAGCAGCTTTGCTTACATTTTCACAATACCTTTCTCAACCCATCTCAATGAACAAACAAAATAAGTAATCCATCTGCAAGTGTTAAATGCTCAATAATCTATCTAATGTTCTTTTTGTAAGTATAATCTTTTTAAAATAGCATTCATTGTCATTGATATAGATGGTCTGTGCTAGATCTCCTAACAGCTGTGATAGCTTAGTTTGCTTGCTTCAGCCATTGTAGCTGCAGAAAAGCTCTGTAGTATTTTGTGCCAAACACAGTGTGAGGGAGCAGGAATTGCGGTGGGGAAGAATTTGGGTGTTTCTCTGGCTCTGAAGGTGTTCCTCAGTCTCTGGTGTCAGCAGGTGCTGCATCAATGGCCTTGAAGGCTTGGCTTAACCTGCCTGCAGTGGGGCTGACACCAGAGTAACTGTTTTAAATAGATACTGCACTATAGCTCTTCAATAATTGCTCTTGCAGTCGTTGTCAAGAAGTACTGGGCAACTGTTTCTTTGGTTTGTGTGCTCTTCAAACAGATAAATGAGCCACTAAGAAATGTAAATTGTAAGTTCATTTTTATAATCCCCTCATCACTAGGTGGAGATTCCCCTTCTCAAATTTAGTGCACAACTTTAAATCAACAGGAAATCAACCAACTAGCCAACCAAGGAAAAAACCCAACAAAAAACCCCAAACAAACAAAAAAAACCCACTCCCAAAAAACCCCTACACAACCCCCAGAACCCAGCTCTTCTAGGATAAGGTAGCATGTATAGAGTTAAAGCAGTACTAAAATATCAACCTTTGAATAACACTTTTGTGTTTCCTTTCAGGAGGAGTGTATAGGAAGATACAAGTTGCTTGTTGAACTGGTACAAAAGAAAAAAATGGCTAAAAGCTGAATGTTGTGATCAAGAAGAGATGTAGCTCATCTTTGTCAAAATGGGGTTTTAAATCTCACATGCAGGAAACTGCATTTTTGTACCTCAGTATTTCTCTACGTCATGTGCCTTAGTAAAAGAAAATATTAATAAATCTTATACCATCTTACCTGGTTTGTGTGCTGAAGAATGAAGGTGTGTTTGTATTTAAGAGCTGTTTTGTATTGAAGATATGTGATAACAATGTCTAAAAGTGAGGAGACCTTCAGGAAAACCCCCTCTGATAGTCACATACTGAATCTGCATATACAGCATACAAATAACTTAGATTTGTTTTGAAGTGAGAATTGACATGAAATTGTTAAGCAAGCATGAGAGTAATGAAACTCTGCACTCAAAATATGCTTTTCTTTCTTGCACTTCTAAATCCAAGACCATATGCTTATAAACACCTTATTCTTATGAATACCTAGTCATATTTTGAAAAAAGTAGTATTTCTAGTATTAACTTCCACGTCTGTTTATATGCACCTGCATTATAATACCTGCTTTTGCCAACCCTGCAGTGATACACAGTGATATTTGAAAGTATTGTTAATTCAGTAAAGTTGAAATGGGTAAAAACACTAAAGGCCTTCATTTTTTAATTAGAAATTAAGAGATACAACGTACTTCAGGAGCACTTTTTAAGTACAGAATGGCTCACATTCTTGGGCTAAGAATTCTCATATTTGGGGGATGGTTTTATACCCTGGATTTAATTTGAAGAATAGATAATAAGGGTTATATTATTCCCTACTTCTAATTTTGTTTTGTATAAGTTTTCCAGAATTATGAAAAGCTTAAAATGCTGCAATAAAGGGTACTTAATGGGCTGTAAATGACAGCAATAAATCAGAGCAGTGATCAGTCTTTTACACCAAACATTAAGGACTCGCATTTTTTAAAGCATTATTTACCATTCAAATTGCGATTTAATACCAGGATTCTAAAATTTTTTTGCGCTTTAATTCAAAGTCAAAATGAAAACTCGGAGGATCACTTTTCTGAACTCAAAATCGAAACTTGGTGGCTGAAAGTCTCCATTAACTTCCTGCCATTTCCACTGCTGATTTCCCCAGTAACTACCAATTGTGCTCCTTCTGTCAGGTCAGCATTTCACAACATTTCATCCCATTCCCATAAAACTTTAAGGGCTAAGTATTTAGGGGATATAACAGTGTTCCATATGTGTTCCTTTACCAATTGGAGCTTTGTTGGGTTTTTTTCTGTCTCATAAAAAAAAAAAACTCTTAGTTGGTAGAAATAATGATATTATGGAAACGTAGCCAGATAAAAAATAATGCATCTAAATTTTTTTTCACAGAGAACTTCACAGCTTAACTGCATTGGAAATTAAACATATTTAGAAGCTGTACTGTGATGTACTAATCGATGGAACAGGAATTCTGTGCTACTATGAAGGAAGAACCTTAGTGAGATCAAGTGAGGTATTTTTAAGAGATACCAGAAAATCTTAACTTTCAAAAGCTTTTAGTCATCCAGAACACTCAATGAGAGATGACTAGCTGTAAAGCAAGGTAATTGAAATGGCTGCAAAGAAAAGCTGCTAAAATGGTGAAGGGAATTGGTGAAAATTAATGGGTGGAGCTGGGGTAGAAGAACATGAGCAAATGGAGATGTACTGTTCATGAAGAAAATAGACTGGTAATGGGAATATTTCTGCAGTTTCAAAAAAAGAAAGCAAGTAACGGGTGAGTTTAGCCTGTGAGGAGAAGAGAGCCATCTTTCCTTTCCAGTCTGGATTTACAAGACTTTACCTGGGATGGTGTGCCTGGTTCAGTGTATCACACTTTGAGATGTGTGGAGCATCCAGAATAGAGCAGAGAGAATGATCCAGTGTTTGCAATGCCTGATTTGCTAGGAAGGAATTGTTGGTATTTGCTCTAGACTAGAGAGAGAAAAATCTTCCAGGTATGTAAAAGGGAGCTTCGCAGTTGCATGATCTCTGTTTCCCTGATGTGATCCATATGGAACTGTTACAAATGTGCTGTGGCTGTGAAGAATAACAATGGGCTCAGTTTGGAGTGAGAAATAGCTTAGTTAGGTGTCAGGGCAAAAAAAATCCAGTGGCAAATGTAACAAGGACTTGGGAGGACTCTTGACACCTTTATTGTTGGAGAGCTAAACTTAACGTGAGCACCTGCTCAAGACTGCCCACATCCCCACCGGGTGTGTGGCAATCAGGAGTCCCAGTCTGCCTCCCAACACCTGCTCCCCTCCACCACAGCCCTTCTGGATGGGGGTCAAAAGAAGAAGGACAAGCACCGCTGACTGGAAAGAATTTTTATTTGTTTGTTTGTAAGACCATTCACACTGAGAAACTTGAAACAATACTCCTGACAAATCCAGTTTACCTGAAGGAAGGTGTTTAAGGATGGGCAAAGGCTGTATGTGCCATTCTGTCACACTTGTCAGGTTAAACACCTGAAGTGCTGGATGTGCTGCTTATGCCTGGATGGAAGGGAATTGGTGGATTGCATCCTTACTGCCTAAAGACTGAACCTTCTTGAAAGCAGAGGCAAGCTGGCTGTGTGAGAGAAATGCACTGGCCTCTTGCACAGTGGCACTGCACCAGGACTGGTGACAGGCCCAACAGTCTCAGCATCAAGCATGGGGAAGGTTTTGCATAGCACTGATGGGTCATTTCGAGCAGAAGGTCTTGGACAGGGAATGTGAGTCAGTGCCCTGCACCAGTGGATCTGATCTCTGCACGCAGATGCTCAGATCCCCATCCAGGAGCCATCCCTCATGGAGTGAGGTAGTGAGGGCTTTGTCCGGGGCACATCCAGTTGTACTTCATGTTCAGTTCATCAAGGGCCAAAGGAATTGGCCCAGCCTTAGCAGCTTTAGTGTTTGGCAGTGGGGAGGAAGGAGGCCTGAATAAGAGTCTGAGACTTTCAGAGCCTCTCAGGGTCCTCTCCCGGGGTTGTCAGGTGTTTTGGGGATGATCACACAGCCCTGTTAGCAGTGCCTTGGATGATCACACAGCCCTGTTAGCAGTGCCTTCAGTCTGCGGTGACGGAGGTCAGACATGATCACTCACCAGAGAAGTGGAAGACTGTAGCCAGGCTTTGTTTTCTCATGGGTCTGTTACCCAGCACCAGAGCTTGTTTTTATAACACTTTCTGTCCATGAAAACCAAGGTTACTCAAGGCTTGGGATTTAAGCAACTTCTTCCAACTTTTGTTGTAGCACAGAGTGCAGATTTCCTGTAAGTAATGTTAGTATTTTCCTGCTACCCAAATGTATTTTCTTTCCTGGGCAGTTTTGAGCTGTAGCTCAACAGTGCTTCTGCACCGTAACTGTGTTAGTCTAGAGGGTCTGTGCTGTAGGTTCTGTACTCTGACTTGCACCAAAATGTGTCAAATCTGAGCCTACTTTGAGGGTCTTTGCTCTTCTCTGCTGATGGGACAGGCAGAGCACTATGGAAAGGAGCATTGGAGCAGATGAGACAGGGAGGGCAATATTCCCTTACCATGCTGAGGATACCCAGTGCCAAGCTAAAGGATCCTGACAACCATACACAAGTGAGTTTGTACAATGTTGACTGAGATACCATGGAGGTTAATAGTGCTCTCACTCAATCTGTTTAGTTCTAGAGGAAAGACCAGCAGATGCTGTTCTGCAGTGTTCTTTTGTAAATGGAGACGTTTGGACTATATTACTCTCAACTTCATAGTTCTCAGTGTTTGAACTAATTAAAAAAAAAAAAGATGAAAGATGTTTCAGGAACGATTTTGCAATGTGACCTCTCTGAGATGACAGGGCTTGAAAACAACAGGAACACTGCTGAGTTCTCCTTCAGGCAGACCCAACAGTAAGGGTTTAGTGCAGCTTATAAAAAACAGGCATCAGAAAACTGGTCAGTTAAATATCATACAGTGCTACTGCTGAAAGAGTTGTTCCTGCTAGCACAGCTTGAATGGATAAAGTTGATAAAAGCAGGATTTCAGATGTAAGCTGTCCAGAATTAGTTGGCTTCTGTAAGCCGTAAGGTTTGTTGCCATTGTTGTCAGCGAACTGGGGTTTTGGTGAAAAATCTTCTGAATGCAGCACCTTTAGTCTGCTGCTTTTGTGACACTGAGCCCAGAGCAGTTCCCAACACACAACGAGAGCTCAGCAACGTGGCTGCCAGGGACCTGCAGAGGGGCTTGGGCTGCTTTGGCATCCAAGGCATTCCACAGGGACAGCACTGTGGACTTCACTGGACTGGTGCCAGATCAGCCACAGACCATCATCTTTGATGTCAGGACCTGCAAAATCATTGAAGCAAGGTTGGTTTTGACTGCATCTGGCCCTCATGTGAACTTGGCTTTGATGTGGTCTCTTTCTTTAAAGGGCTAGTGAATTGAATTTTTGTTTGCATGTCAGAACTGTCCTTTTCATTATTTCCTTGCTGCTTCTTGTTGGTCCACCAGGACTGTGGCACTGTAAACCACCCATTGCTATCTTGGGCTTCCAGCACCAATCTCTTTTGACAATTTCACAGGTATTTCTAACTTTGCCCCTTTCACACTTCCCTTAGCAGGAGACAGGTACCAGAGTTTAGGCAATTCCTTTCCAGTAAAATAAATACACAAGGAAAGGCAGGATTTTCACTGGTTCCTTGCTCCAGCTGGAGCAAGGTTACTTACTGATAGTGCCTTAAAGATTTTTGGCTTTGGCTTAAGTCCATGAATAAAGCAGCAGTCTATGGCTCCAGGAGAAGTGGCACTCAGGATTCCCTGGAGGCCTTGTGCCAGGGGCAGGGGCAGATGGGGCTTTTCTTCCCCCTCCTCTCCAGCTCTGGCAGTACCACGTGTAACTTCGGGGCCCAGCCTTGCGTGCTCTGTAGTCTCCCTGCTCAGCACTGACCACCAGCCAGTGCCCAACAGGCCAGAACACTGTCAGCTCCCGAGCTCTGGACCTTGTACAGGTTTAATCAGGAGCAATGCTTGAAGTCTCCTGAACCTCTTCACCTCAAAGCATAAACCATTCAACTACCCCCAAACTGTCAAGAGGTTTTTCTAGTCCTGGGGAGGGTGGGAGCAAGTGCTGCCTGGTTGCTGTGTCAGATGATATTTCACATTTCCCTACTGTTAGTTCTGAGCTTGTTCACTTACCGCTCTTCTTTCAGGATTCCAGTTTTCCCCATTGGAAAATAAAACAAAAACATTCAGTACTTGGGCCTTGAGCAGATGGAACAACATTCAAATGGCACAGCCCATAGCAACACCATCTTTTTGCTGCTTGTCCCAGAAGCTGCTCTGAGCCTCAGGCTGCCCCTCACTAGAGAGGGGCTAAAAATTGTGAGGAAGCCGTAACGCATCTCATCTGCCAACCCCTGACTAGCACAAGCCTCACATTTTATCTTCAAATGACTGTACAGGAAGGGTCAAGTTCTCTTTGCTTCCTGGGAAATAAAAAACCAGTATTTAGCTATTTACCAACCTTCCCATGGACAATAAGCAAAATCTGGGGGAAAAACCAGTGTGCTGGTTTTACAGCAAGTACAGTGCAAAGGCCACAGCAGCAGCCTCGGCCTTGCTCCCCTCAGCCCGGCAGGTGCAGATAAGGAACCGTCCCCTCCCCCCTGAGCCCCCCCAAGTTCCATCAGAACAAACTGGAGCCGGTGGACAACAGCCACTGCTCTGCCATCCCAGTCATTCCTCTCTGAAGGGTGCAAGCAAAAAACTGGCATCAGACCCAGGGCTGCAATAGGCATTTCTGTCCAGTAAGCAGAAATATCTCTGGACAGTTTTTCAGCTACATCAGTGACTCTTGAAAGCAAAAATTTACATGAAAAATATTTTTTGAAACTTCTTGTAATCAAATTCAGTAGCCATGTGCAAATGAAATCCTTCCTCTCCTGTGATATTAATAAAAATACTCCATTCTTCTACAAGACTCACATTCACACAAGTCATATACACTGATAAACATTATTAAAGTTTATTAACAAAAGCTTTGTACATATCTTTTCATACACTTGGAATTTTACATCTAGTCAAAATAACAGCACATTTCCATCTTACCTTTTGTACAAATTGTTACAGAATATCCACCAGTGGGGGGCAAGTAAGTAAAATAAACCACTGGTTTACTTTTGTAAAGTATCTACAAAAGTGATTTGTGACATTTTTAAAAAATTCCCCAGAACATATAAAAATAAATTATTTTTACTTTTTCAATTAAATCTACTAATTAGAAATATTACAAATCAAAATATCAATGTTTTCTTATGAATTCTTCACAATACAAAACAGATTCACAAAACTTTATTTACAGAAATGAGGTAAGAACTGTGCAATGTTTAACTAAGAAACATATTGCAGAATTAACATGTTCTTCCAAATAAGTACACAGTGGAGGTCTAATTACAGCTGGGTCTTTTCCGCTAATAATTCCCACCTCACTCTTGATTAGTGGTCATTACCCCCATTTAAACTGTCCTTCACCACCCTGCATAGGCTCGCCACGAGATCAGCAACTGCCCAAGTGTTGTAACACAAGTTCACCCGTTTCAACCACTGGGAAATTTTAGTGGGAAATGGTAACTCACTTTTTTTGGTAATTTATTAGTGAAAAGTGACCCAGGTAACAATCTGCCTGAGCTCTCTACAGTGGTATAAACACCTCTAGGAAAGGCAGAACAAGGCTGCTGGTGCAAGACAGAATATTCCTGCTGCTAACAAGGACACGTCTAGTGCATGATCAGCTGTTTGCAGCCATTTCAACAAAATGGAGGTAGCAACAGGCACTTGGTTTAGGCCAAACACTACACAAACTTCTTCCAGTGTGGCCTTCTCGTCTGGTAAGAAAACTTTGTCACTGGAACCAAACCGGTTCCTTTAAAAACCTCAGAACTCTAAAACCTACACCAAAATTAATAAACTTTGGATTCCATACCGTAATTCTTACTCAAGAAAAACTCCAACTATACAACGATAGGAATTTAAAGGAAGAAAAAGTTCAGAAGTCAATTCCCTTATGAGTCAGGTTTCAAAACAGGTGTGTAAAAAAAGAAACAATGAACAGCAAGTCCCAGCTGCCATTAGAAGCTCAGTCTAAAAGGATCTATTAAAACTGCAGCAGCAGATCAGATGGGCTGGGGTTGGGCTGGTAAAACTACTGCTCTGAAACCAAAGCAATGCATCACTGCAGACAGTTTACAGCCTTTAAATCTGTGAGATTAGGACTGAAGAGTCAAGTGTACGTTCTTCCGTGGTCGAATTTGTACTTAGTACCATCATATTGACAAAGTAATTATGATTTGCAGAGTTTTATCTACTTCACAGTCTGAGACGTTAAAAAGTACATCCATTTTAGTGCAACAAGAAAGCAAATGAAAGCCTACCAAAAATATCTTTATGAAAATTATTAACCTCTTGCTGTGCAGTAAGAGTTCCTTGTTGCTCGTTTTCAATCTGCAGGAAGGGAACCCGCGGTTTGCAGCCACGTGAAGTGCTAGAACAGCAGGACGTGCAGGGCTCAAGTGTCACTCAAACGTCAACTCTTCTCTGACGCAACTGGTCCAGTTTTATCATTGAGCCTCTGTGTAAGAGAAAATACTTCTAAAAATCAGATTACAACATACAGAGCTAAGTAAAATTCAATTCATAAATATGACAAAGCAGTTGAGGTACATTCATGAGAGCCATATAAATAGTAAGTTCTGCACTGTAAAAAATTACCGTGTACCGTAGAATAAAAAGTGGGAAAGGAGAGACTAATTAAAGGAGTAGTCCTGCATTGAAGCAACTAATGCTAAGGTCATGACAGCCAGCATTAGAAAACACCAACTCTGCTTCTACTTTTGTTCCAACAAGAGTGGCTGTTCCTGGCTGTGGGTCTCACTAGAACTGCAAGATGGTCAACAGAAACACCAGGTGACCTCTGCTACATCTGCCCACTGGAAAGGGCTGAAATCTACAGTTCCCCATCAGAACAATTTCCAATTTGCCCCATCACAATTCTTTCTCGCATATATTGCTACAAAGACATTTCCTCCAAGTATTAAACAGGACTGAGCAAAAATCTCATTCACTGAGCATTCAGAAATGCCTGAAAACCTTTTTCAATTGCAAATGAGATTAAAACAGTTGAACTCTGTCAAATAAAGAATTTGTTAAAAACAGTTCAGCAATCTATGCAACCTGTCTCAATTCTAGTCTTAAAAAAAAATCAATTTCTAAAGAAATTTTTGTAAGGGTTTTGTTTGAAAGATGTTCTTTCTTGAAATTATTTACAGCTAACTGTTAACATACACAAAAACTGTAATAGCATATTTGTAAAAATACAGTGCACTGTACAGACCTAGTAATGGCCATTAAAAAAAAATGCGATCACATAGAATATTTTGCTTGGATGTACACCAGATACAGGGTCTCAACTCCATTCACTACTAATTTTTGGAAAACGAGGGGAGATGAGTTTTAAACATAAGAGAAAAAACTGTGAACATTTCTGAATGAAGGCAAGACCCCTGTGCCAACACGTTTGCTGTGACAGTGACCATTTGCTGCCACGGCATCACAACTGCCCAAACTGACAATGACCCTGCACAACGGGGAACAAAAGTAAGTGCTTACAATTTTGAATGGCAGGGAGCTGTTCGAAGGAAAAAATGTCTTGAAAATTCATCACTTATGTGGTTTGTGTCTCACCTACTTCCTGGAAGTACCAGAGAAGCCCAGCCCGAGTCCTCCACCACACTGCTCCTCAAGTAGCACGAGGATTTGGGAGTGGGGAACAGAGAGGGGACTCCTATTTAGCTTTAACTCTCCCCACCTGCTCTTGCAGACAAGCTTCCCTTTCTTCTCCACCACTACCACTTGCTGTCTTCTCCAAGGAATGCTGAAACTTCATGTCTTCCTGCTCTATTCATCCTTTGTTTTTCCAAGTTTCATATGCTCCTTCCTTTATCCTCTCATCTTAATTGTATGACCCTTGGAGAATGAAGCCTGTTCTTTGACTTCTTGAAGAAAGAATTCCTGTCTTGGGGATGGAGATTATGGGCAAATACTAAAGATAGTGGAACACCTTTGCCAGAAAAATGTCTCGTTTTTTTATCTGTCTAGGAAAGCTTTTATTACTCTACAAAGCAGAAGAGCTGCTCAGCCTCCCAAGGTACAGCCTCATTTTCCCAGGCCAGAACCAAGAGGCACAAAGCCCATTCTCTTAACACAGATTCTACCTTCCCAGCAAAATGGGCTCCTCACCTCTCAAGTCACCAACTAATCCTCAGGGCTGCAGTTGTAATTACAAGAGAAAGGCAAGGGTCACTGGACTGGTGTCCTGATGCAGGGAAGCAAGAGTGTGCAGCAGACATTTTGGTGTGACTACCAGTTCACAGGGTTCTGAGCCTCATTTGAGTGCATTTGAGCCCAAGGCTCAAGAAAAATAAAATAGAGAAAGACAAAAAATCCACCATCTTTGACTTTTGAATACAGGTACATAACCTGCTTATCCTTTAGTTGCCTCCTGGAGGCAGTGCATTGAAAGTGAGGTGAGAAGTATACTTACTGTCACCTTCTGAGCTGCGTTATCTCCGTGAATTGTAAGGAATGGGTTGGTAGCAGCCGCACTGAGTGGTGAGGCCTGTGTGCCTGAAAGTAAGTTGTTTACAGGTATCTGTGCTCCTCCAGTAATCTGCAATTGCTGTACTTCAGACTGATGGTGTTGGTGATGGTGATGTTGTTGCTGTACTAATTGATACAAAAGGGCCTGATGTTGTTCCTTGAGTAATATGAGGAGAGGGAGGAGGAAGAAAAAAAAGATCAATAATTAGTTGCTGAAAAATAGCTCCTCCCTGGGTTTCTGCTTATCCCAACTCTTCAGTCAGTGCAACCCTTACACTAATCCCAGCTAATTTAGGTTACACTAATGAAGTTCCATGAGACTGTGGGAAAGAAAGTTCCTGTCAGACTTCCTGAAATCAGTAGCTCAGCAGAAGTTCAGCTAAGCCTGCTGGCTTCATCAGGCCTCTGGCAGAACAAACATACCTGAGAAGACCGTGTACTAAAACTACACAATTAACAATACATACAGTTAAACCAGTTACCTAACGGCCTATATGAATACTGCAAGCAGAGCAGAGACAGCTCACAAGATAATATCCAAAAATCTTCTGCAAGTGCTCTAGTGGAGTCAGAGATAGCTCAGAATATTGTGAGAATCCACACATGGTCCCAAACTCTGCTGCGCACAGCTGATGCTGGGAGAAACAAGCCTCCACGTCCACACAGGACAAAATGGAACTGAAGGCACTAGGGAATGATTCTTCTAGCCATACACACAGCCCAGTAATATCCTATCATTTTACGTGACTATCATCCAAAAAAGGCTGAAGCAACTGAAAGACTACAATATTATCAAAGCCTTTAATATCAAGTTTAATGCATTACTATTATTTATATTAAGCTGATGAGTTTATCCATGCCTTAGAATACAATAGAGGAGTAAATCATAATTAACTGAAAAACTTACTGATGTGAGTTGCTGGGTACTTAGTAATTGCTGAAATTGCTGGTGTTGTTGATGGAGTAATAGTTGTCTCTGTTGGTCAGAAAGCAATCCTAGTCCCGAGGCACTGTAGGGTTTGACAGGGTAATACTGTGCTTTATATGGAAGTATGGGAACTTTTTACTTCAAATTTCCATTAAATAAAAGATGTACACAAACAGATAGACCCTATTTAGCATGGGATTTCATACTGCAAATACTGTCTGTCCAGTTGCTATTCCTGACACCACCAAGTCTCATTTATGCTGAGCAACAGCTACATCTTGCCTGTAACATGTATCTACTCCCTGCTCGTTATTTGCAACTCAGATAATAATTACCAATCATAAAGCATTTTTCAAATACTTTATACAGAAAGGCCAGATTTTACATTACAAGACAGCTCTTGCCAACCTTTAACACTGTAGTGGTTTTGTTCACTCATTTGCTTCTGTGAGATATGAATTAGGTGACTTAGTTACCAAGCATTTACTTTGCCTTGGTTTCCTTTTAATTCTCATCTTTTGTGTCATTCAAACCACTCATATTGCCCACACCTTGTCTGTAATTTAGCAAACACCTTCAGCCTTGCAGGGAGCCAAGGGATGCTGCCATGAATGAAGCTGCCACTGCTTTTGCCAACTACTTCACTCCCAGTCCCCATTTTCATGCTTACATAAAATCGTCTGCAAATATTTAGGAAACTGGCCAGGGAATAGATCCAGCTGACACCTAGGCTGTAAATAAAGGGTTTCTTCAGCTATACCAGTTTACTGCAAGACCAACATCATGAATAAGGGTGTGTTGGGAACAGAAGACCACAAAGACAGCTGGATTTACTCTTTCAGTACAGTGTTAGCTTTTACTAGTTTAAAACGCTCATTAAAATATTAAGGTGTAGTTTCATGAGAGGTTTATCCTGCTGTTGAAAAATTAGGTATTTCCCTTTCAGCTGTACACTTCTGTCCCCTCCCCTCATACTGGGTCTTGCAACCTCTGGGAACTGAGCTGAAACTTAAACCAATAGAAAACACACTGACAGATTCTCTATTAATGTAGATGAAATCACAGTATGATGCAGAAGTTCTGGTAAGAAGGTGTGCATAGAATGACAGGATTGCTTGTTGGGATTGCTAGTAAGGAATTATTCACTTAAATCAGTCACAAATCCACACCATTAGGCTACAATCAGGTAGCTCCTCAGGGCATAATATTTATCTTGCATTTTTACAGCAGCCAGCAAACTGTAGCCCAACTCTGCTGTAATTTGACTTTGTATTAACCAGCCAACAGGAAAATACCCAAAGCCTCACCATTCTCTCCTACTGGGACATGGAAAGCCATGTATAAACTTTGTCTCATACTTTGTTGCATGATCTCAGCACTATGGGACACACCTGGTGGGCTGCACTTACTATTTCCTAAGGGGAAAGGGAAGCCTCTGTCAATGGGAAGTTTATGGGGCTGGATGGAATCCACCCAAGGCTGGAGGGAACTGATGGAAATGCTCACAGAGACACTTTCAACCACTTTCCAGCAGCCCTGGCTGATTGGGATCTCGAGATCCCAGCTGATGACAAGATAGCAAATGTGATGCCTGTCTAGGAGAAGGGCTGGAAGGAGGATCTGGGCATGAGGCCTTGTCAGTCTGACCTCTGTGCCAGGGAAGGTCATGGAGCAGATCCTCTTGAGTGCCATGACACAGCACATGCAGGACTACCAGGGGGTGAGTCCCAGTTAGCACAGGTTTGTGAAAGGCAGGTCCTGCTTGACTGACTTGATCTCCTGTGACAAGGTGACCTGTTTGGTGGGTGAGGGAAAGGCTGAGAATGCATCTACCTGGACTTAAGTAAATCCTTTCACACTATTTCCTACAGTATTCTGACTAATACTACCATTATTTCCTTCTTCTCTTTTTACCTCACTTTTTCTGTATTCTTCTATACTGGAATGAATCTTCTCCACTGTTTTTGTTGGGGTTTTTTTCATTCTTTTATCCCATTTTTTCTTTTTTCCCAGATCATGTTTTACCTTTGCAGTTCTTTTTTCTGCTGTTGTTCTCCCTTCTCTTTAATCGCTCTGCCTGCCTCTCTTGCTCTGCATTGGCACTTGAAAGAAAATACCCTCAGTCAGCAGCTGAGATCTCCATGTCTAGGAACAAAACCGAACTGCAGAGGACAAAATGCTGCAGCTCCCAAGCTTCCCAGAAGGGACAGTTCACTGGATTTCACCACAGAGCTTTCTCTAAACCAGATCAGCTTGGAAAGTAAATTTAATCCTTTTTGGCTTCTCATTAAAAGCTACATGATCAGTCTGAAACTCTCCATCCTACAGTCTTCTCTGGTTGCGAGAATGTAAAGAAACAATCCTATCTCTTTCCTCAAATCACTTAATCTCCCAGTTGCTGGCAATCTGTATTAAGCCATCTTTTTTCCCAGAAAAGGATCAAGTATTTTTCTCTGCCAAATGAATGCGAGTTCTTTTACCTACAACTTGAAACCCTCTCCAACAACAGTGTGCAAATCAGTGTTTTCTCACCTCCCTGTGTCCCAGAGTTAAAGAGTTCATACAAATAAGGACAATGTGCATAAAGAAGTCTTCATGTATTGGTGAACACTCTGCCTATTTTTCACATTAAACTGTTGGAACAGATTCTGAAGCTTGGGAAGTTACTGTAACAAGCAACTTACAGGAACATCTGGCAAGTCTTTTAAAACTACAGAACAATACCCTGAAGTTAGAAAGCAGGGCTGAGTTCTCACGTGGCTTTCCAACATGTTGCCAATACTGATTTAAACCACCTCCAAACTCCCACCACACAATCTAACCAGGGTGAGAAAGCTCAAATCATCACAGCACCAAACCTTCGGGCCTGCCTGTGCTTGGTATCACTTAACCTTCCTACCAGGGCAGTTCAAAGAGCAGGGATACCCTGGGAAATTTAACCTTAAAGAAACAGTCAACTAGTTGCCACTGAAGCAGCACCAACTCAAGCCTAGCAGGTGTCCCATAGAGTTCTAGAATCCATAATTTCAACCAGTGGAAAGTATTTTATCTGGTTTTTTTCCTTCCTTCAAAATCGTCCCAGAGCCTCTTTGCAACTTAGTTCCCGTAACAAAATGTTTTTTCATTTTTTTCACTAAAGCATTTGTAATGGGACCAAGAGGAATGAGGAATGCACATGTCATTACCAGAATCATATTAGCACTAACATTACTGAATTTTTCCCTTCTGAACATACAACCAGAAATACTGAAAACTCAGAGAAAATGAGGGTAATTGTTAAACACCTCAAAAGGAAGAGGGCCTGGGAAATAATGTGGATGAGTTCAAATAAAGCAGAGAATTGTGTGAAAAGTGCACCTTTAAATTTAATATAAACATTAATTTAAAATTAGTATTATTGAGGGAGCAGTGCAGAAAGAGATCATGCCATAATAGAAACAGAGAAGTGGAAGTGCTGACAGACTTGTACAGCATAAGCTTGTTGTAGCAGAAAATAGGGAGTCACTGGGAGTATTCCAGACTCTACTAAAGGTTAGAATGAGAGCTTAAGAACAGGATACTAGCCACAGTATTTTGCATGAATTGGAGCATTCTACTACTAGGCTACACAATGAAGAGTTACAGCAGGTAAGATGGATATTAAAAAAGAAACAAAAGAACTTCTGCAATACAAAGAGTCAGAAGCAAATCATCTGTATATAAACAGAATCATTTCAGAAAACAGTGGCATGACTGGTATTTAGCATAACTGACATAGTCTGGCAGTACCTGCAAGTGGAAAGCATTATGCAACTGGTTAATATGATTGATCTTGTCTAGTATTTCTCACTCTCTCTCACACTTTTGGGGAGAGTAATGCAAAATTTTTGTGTTTTTCGCAAATTGCTGATACTCAAGAAAGAAGAAAACTTTTCATTAACAGAATGTCTTTTGTTTAACCTATGAAACCTCACGTTCACATATGATATAAACTAGGAAAAATACAGGCTCCTCAGCAAAAACATAATGACGCATGCAAACAACAGGATACACTTGAAAGTATCAGATTTTATGAGCCTACTGAAGCAATACCATACAATGATACAGGACACGAATATTCAGGAGCTGCCTAACCAACAGCAAGCAAAGAAACTGGAAAAGGAAGCTAGGAAATTAGGGATCCCTTGCATCATTCCAATCACGTATGTGGGTATTTTTGATGGATAATCCACCATAATCTCCAAAAATAAACTCTGTACTTACAGACAAGTAATCCACTCCCTATTTACAGGCCCTTCTTTCTACATAGAACTATAGTTCACCTTCCTAAGTGAAGGACAGGACAAGGGGTGTGGGGAAGGGGAGCGGCGAGAAAGAGTTGGCCCAGGCTCTGCTCTATCCCAAAATACTTCCAGACCAAGAAGTCCATTCCTCCTCCTGGAAAGCAGCTGTCTCCTTTTGTTACCCATTTGCCTTGCAGCTCAAGCAGCAGCAGTTAATGCTGCTGAGGTACCTGGCTTTGGTGAAGGGCTCTTAGGAATACTCACAAATGAATCTTTTTATGCATTTGGAAATCCTTAGGAACATTACTTGAAAAACTTATTTTTTGGGGTTTGGAGTCAGTGCAGGCAACTGAAAACACCATGCAACTGTATTATAACTCTGGTTAGTTATGCCTGTTACATCTTGAATTACACGACCATATACCCTTCTCCTTCTCCCCCTCCCCCCTTCTTACTGCAACAAATGGTAGCTTTTCCACTACTCCTTTAATCCTGGAAGAACAATTGGCAGGACAAAGAATATTGTTTTCTGAACTGAAAAAAGGAGCTGAAGCACATTTACATAATTACATTTGTTTGAGAATGTGACTTGATTAAAAAACAGGAATCCACTAGGAATCCCAAAAGCTCTAGAGAAAACATCTTTTCTTTAACTTGACTATCTGTGCTTCCATTAAATGCCTCCTTACTTTCATTCACAGACCCGGAGCAGAACTTAGTTTGACAATTACAGGCTAATGAAGAAACAGTGTATTTGGAGTAAGACAAAAAAACCCATCTAACTTGAAGAACAGCAAGCACTATGAGAAAAACCATAGAATCAGCCAATTCTTACCTGTTATTTAGCGTGGTTGGCAGAGGATGCGTTGCATTGGGTGGCACGGTTGCGTGAGTGAGAGAAGGGTTCTGTGATATTGTTGCTGGGGTCTGAATTACCCCATTTAAAGCCCCTACAATTCCATTGATTGCCAGCTGGCTGGCTGGCAGTGCTCCAATTATTCCACCCACAGCCGGCACTGCAGGAATGGTGGAGGTTACAGTCTGCATACCACTAGCCAGTGCCCCCACTGTCACACCATTGACCTGCTGAACTCCGGGGACTCCCGAGCCTTGCTGGGCCGGACTCTGCCCAGCAGGTGGTGGAGTGGAAAGCGCTGATGAACTGCTGGTGCTTTGTCCGCTCGAGGTTATCTCCTGGTGTCAAAACAAACAACAAAGTCCCCTCAGCTGCAGAAAAATTCACCTAACACCACAATGCAAGGGCTGGGATGAGTTAATTTGTTACAAGTTTAGGTTTGGAAGAAAGAAATAAAAATTACCTGATTTAATACAGGAAGAGAATTATCCGGTAAAAAACTGTTTCCCAGATGAGGGCTTTTACTGCTGTTCAAGGAATCAGTGCTAGGTGCTAAAGTAATTATTTCAAAAACACACAGTGGTTAAATTTCTGTAACATGCAAAAAGATTCAGAATAATTATTTCAAAATTATGACAAAGCTACACATAGAAAATGTAAAGTCAACTTTAAAATCATTGCTGAATAGTAAAATATTAACTAAGTAATTGGTGAATCAATAGATTCAAACAGATGTGCTCCAAACTGAAGTAAAAGAGAAACTGAATTGAAAAAAGTAGTAATGGTTCAGAAAAATAAACCAATCGATGTTTAACATGTAACATATCAGCAAATACTTGGTCTATATTCATCCTACATTTATATTCGTCTCCCATCAATGGCATGTGCAGATGAAATAGATATTTCATATAAATACATGTTCAAATTACTTTGACACTTTAATAATGCCCTCTACTCACGTGCTTGTACTGGAAAGGCATGTACTTGATGAGAAGGGCTGGGATTTGAAGTTATTGTTGGAAAGGGCACCGAAAGCTGTGCATTGAGAAGCTGAAGTCGCTCCTTCTTTGCGGTCAGATTCTTTATCTGTTCTTCCAGCCGCCTATTTTCAACTTGAAGTTGGTGTAATGATTTAAGCATTCCTAAAACTAAGACAAAAATGCACACGTTACATTCCACAGCCACATTCAATGTACAAATAACACCTTCAATCAGTTTTAATTTCTGTATTACATTAAGACTAGCATATATGTGAAAATACAAAATTATTACAGATGTCTGAATTTTAGGGGAAAGATTTAAGATCAACTTTGTGTAATTTAAAGCACAGAAAAAACTTTACAGTGTGTTGTGATAGTAATTTTGGAACACCTCTACACCCTGGCTTACATACTGATAAAGTAGCATCATTAGGGCCAGCATACATTTTAAGCAAAGAGCAGTACATGATAACTTAGCCCCAAATCAGAATATAAAAGTAATAGTATTTTAGTAGCACAGCATAGTTGGTATAAATACAGTTCAGCTGCAGTATTAGGAACTGTAAACCTTATAAAACAAAGAAGTTTGACAAGAATATGCTCAACTAACAGCACAGGCAACCAACAACATTTATATAAAAACAACCAAGTTTATGAAAAGGGAGTTTTTCTGATTTAATTCCTTGTTCAGTGAATCATAAACCTACAGAAACAATGAAAAACAGAAGTCCTCCAAGGTGAAGTTGTCCCGGCGCACCTTGGCGGGAGCTGTGCGCAGCGATCTCGGAATCCCCCAGCAGGGAGCACTCTCTGAGCACTGCACTTACCCCCGCCTTCTGCAGAACGAGGGCATCACCTTCTCTACTGACCTGATTTTTACCAAGCACAGTTTTCTCAAACTCCCATTTGGTTTCAGAACCTAGATTTCCCAACCAGTACTAGAGTGTGACTGTAAAGCCACAGGGATAGCCTCCTTTTTTTTCTTGTTTTGTTTTTGGGGTTTTTTTGGTTTTTTTTTTTTTGGTTTTTTTTTTTTAATTCTAAATTGTATTTGTTTAACATGACCTCTGGGCCTACTACAGACATAAGTCTACTGGTATAGGCACATCTGGTCATTTCCCAAGGATTTAGCTTTTATCCCTCCTCTTCAAGAACATACAAAGGAACCCTCAGTGAGCTCAAATGAGATGCAATAAGACTTAGCTAAACCTGTCCTCCAGCTATCATGTTTAAAGGATTATCCCTGCATGAATTTCCTCACAATTAGCATTTTTGTCAGGATACCATTCATAAAAATACTAACTAGATACCTCTTTAATCTACCAATGAGAAGAATAATGCGTTCAATAAAATATAACACAAACCATAACCTGGAATAAAATACATTTTTTGACATATTCAGTGGTTGTTTTTGATACTGATATATTGTTGAATATGGAGATCCATGTGATCTACTGATCACTCATGCTTTTAACATATTCATTCTTGGACTATTGCACTCTATTAAACATACCTTGAGAAAATAATAATTTGCTGGCTTTAGGAACTCACAAGAAAGGCGGAACATAATAAAGACACGAAAGCCCAGTAGGACACCTGACTAACATTTGTAAATATTTTCTTTTCAAACAGTAACACAAGTAGACAATTCAGATTAAAAATAAAAAACAGAACAAAAAAAAATTATTGTGCCAATCTGTATCATACAGTATAAAGAAAAATGGGGAACTGTACTACATATTTACAGCAGTGGATCTAAGACTTCAGAATTCTTTTCCAAACTCTGCAACTGGACCTGCAAGTTACTTCCTCTTGCATGACACAATTTCCCCATCTATAAAAATGTAGATAATCATAGAGAAGTCTTTTGTAATCTACTGATGCCACGTGCTGCACTAAGAACTATGCACTAAGAACTGTACACGACAGCTATATTTCAATTCACAGCAGAAAATAAATTTTATTGAAATTCTTGGACAAGCACAGAACAGCAGTTCCGGGTAACAGTTGGCAAAAGTCATAATAAACAGACCGTGAGTACTTACTGTCACTGGGGGTGCCTTGCTCTAGTAAAAATTGTTGTCCTTCACTCCACTGCCTCTCGAGAAGCTGTTCTATGCTGGCTGCTACTGGGGGCAAATTTTCCCCACAACCGTTCCCTGATTGATCATAGCGAATCTGCAAGCTGCTCACAGGGGATCTGTTGAAAATATTGCAATTTATTGTTTAAAGAAAAGGATGAAAGGAAATGTATTAGAAAAAGGCTGTTGAAATTTCTTATCTTATATCAGCTCTTAGCACATACATATCTTATGCTTCCAAGACTAAGTTAATTCATCAAAATCACTAAGAACTCCTGGTTCTCACTGCCAGGGCGTTAATAAAAGAAAGACATATTATTACAGTGAGAGAATTTATACTGAGAAAGCACATAACCTCTTCTTGCATACAGTACAAGATAGTAACTGACAAATAGCATTGAATTAAATTATATGACACACACTTCTACAGCAGGAAACCATTATATATGATACACAGGACATCGACTTTGGGGGCAAAAAAACCAACCCACACCAAACTTCAAACCGTTCCCCGAGAAAACTGGGAAAAATAAAACAAATTTCTTAAAATCATCACACAGAAAGCCCATATATAATTCCAATTACTAACTTGTTCTTGAAACAGTCATGTAAACCCAGACTTTTGAGGGACTACATGAAAATATTATTTCACAAGGGATGCAATGAAAGTTCGAAGTTATCCTCTGCCTGTTCTGTGAACACCTAATGTACCTCCTTTTTTTACTCATGATCACACACAGTTCAAAGAATAATCCCCTTGCTACATGTCTTTTCTCATTTGGGAGAAAATTAAATATTCAGCACACAGCCACTGAGAAAGCTGGCTACCTCTCTCAGGCCCTAGGAGAAGGTTTATTTTGCATTGGATGGGGCACAATTTAACTTGTGAGCAAAGCCAGATGTTCAGTGTATTTCTGACTCAGGTTTCTGGTCTCATGTATCCATGGTCCCATTCCTCCTACAGAACCAACACCAAAGCCCACTAAAACCTGGTTCTTGGTTTTGTTGTTGGTTGTTTGGAGGGGGGGGGAGGGGAGGTTTAATCAATTCTAGTGAGCTCAGATTCTCAGATATGAGTTATTACTGTAAGCAATTGGTGCCATCATGGGATCACAGTCATGCTGTTCCACCCATAGTGCAGACTTGCCAACAAGACCACCACAAACCCAGTACAGGACAACACAGAGAGCTCAGGAAATCAGTGTGTTAATTATGATTACAGTAATAAGCAGTGGTCACAGCACATTAGCTACCTAATGAGTGTCGAGCATTTTGTAGGCACCAGAGCAAAGCAATTTTTACGAGAAAAGGTTTTAAGTAGGTGACTTAAGAGCTCTGTTAAGTATTTATAAATAGCTCCTTTTTTGCATACAGGAAGAAAGGAAAGCACTTGTTAAAACAAAAAGCCCTGATGAATGGGTAACCAAGGTAGTGTTTTTTGACAAGAGATGACAACTCAACAGCATGTAACAGTTCAGCACAGAGACAGCAAAAGCAGTCTTAAAACGGCCTGTTTACACCACGTGCTGAAGCACTAAGAAGGAAAGTTTATGCAGAAACATACTACACTTACACTTCACACAAACAACCCACTTCAAAAACAAAACCAGAAAACAAATACATAAAACCACTGAGTAACTCCCCCAGAAACTTCTCTCTGTCTGCATGTTCCTGAGCGGCACATAATGCTACCTTAACAGATTGTGCCATTTGAATTAATAAATCACCAACAAAATTCTTGTTGGGCTTTGGACTGCTTCCTATCAATTTCGAAAAGGTAGAAACAATGCAGTACATGATAGTACAACCTCTGCAATCCTTCACTGGAAGTCTGTTACAAGAGAAGGATAAAAAAAACCCAAAACCCTCGATTTCTGTGTATAGCAACATTACTCAATCTCTCCTCTTCCAACTGAACTGCTAGCTCATCCATTAGACAGGATATGGTTCCTGCATGCTATGGTTGAATCCTTATTCCAAATAGTATTTGATCAGAGTTTTCAACAGGATTATAAATGTGCTGTCTGCATTGGTCCAATCCTGCCATGGAGATGGGAATCCTGTTTCACACCTTGCCTGCTTTCACAATCGTTTTTTGTTTAAGTTTGGGGTACAGTTGCTCATACTACAGAGCATTAATTAGAAGCAATACTGCATTTAGATGTAAGCATACATACAGATTTCACTGCAGGTATTACGTAACAATTTTTAAAATCTACAGCTAAGTATGGGGTAAAGAAAAGTTTAAGTGCTGCCTTGGGAAAAGCAGCGATTCCTTTGCAAAATGGAAACAGTTCGCATATACCAGGTATATTTATATTTCTCATATATATATTAAAAGTTAAAATACAACAGCTTAAACATCAAACGCTGTGGTTATATTGGAGTACAAAGATGTAACAATATGAATTGGAAATGACCATACAAGCTCACGAGTCACATATGTCTTCTCCAAAGAGCTGCAATCAGCTGCATCATCAACAGCAAACAAATGTTCTGCAAGTGTTTTTATTTTAAGCAACTCGCTGAAAATCACATGGTTCTTTCGGAGAACTGTGTTATTTATGTATCTCATAAGCTTCAAAGGGAACAGAGTCACAGCTTGCAAATAAATAATTTTAATAGATAAAGCAGGTAACATTCGGAGTTTCAAAGTTTCCAGATAGCAGATTTTTTAAAGTTAGCTTTTTATTCACTATAAACCATATTTTAAGTAACCAGAGTTACTTATTTATTGAAGTGGGGAAGGTGGGGAGTTACTTACACATTTTAGAAACCTTGACGTATGTGTAATCTTTTTTGTCGTGCAAACCAGGTGTGAAATTTGCTGACTACTGAACTTAATTGTATGGGTAGGTTTTCTAAACTTTTTCCATGCTACGAACTTCAGACTAAGTTTTTCCATCTTTCAATTCTGTTACTACAGCAGCAATTTCTCCCCCTTGCTTTCTCTCACACCATGCCCACCTCTCCCCCTTTTTGGCTTGTTTTTGAACAACCATACTGCCAAGCAAAATCTCTCTCCTCTTTGCAAAGTTCTACAGCTTCTGCACACTGCAGGAAGCTTTTCAATTGTGGAATGAGGTGGCCTTTTTATCATCCAGTTCTCCTTTACCATCCCCATCAAAGGCAGTTGGTATTTTACCATGCTGGAAGTGCTGGACTGTATATACCCTGAACATACACACTTTGTAGAAGCATCATATTGAAGTTTACCTTCCCAAGTATTCAACCAAAAGACAGACTGAACACAACTATGACCTATGCAAATCATGCAAAGACCAGGTCTTTGCATATTAACTAAGAAGGCATTAAAACTTGTAATTACCACAACATGTATGCATAAGAGGACTACTTCATATATAATCAAAAGTTCTGGAATTTCCTAATTGTTGAGCATTTCCGTTTACAAAATTCTCTGAACTTCCTTGTCAGTACAGACTAATTTACGTGCTAATGTAAGTATACATATTCATACTAAGAATACCATCTAAACTAATTTGTAAATTCTCTATTTATTATTTTAGAAGCAACACATACTGGAAAACTTAGAAACAAGTTCATGACTAGGTAATAACACCTAAGTATTACAATGGATAATCTCATCCCATCCAGCAAGATGTCTTTTGATTAATTAAGGAATATAATACAAGATCAACAACACCAGGCATGTACACTAAATTATCTAATTTGGAGATATTTGTTATAAATTACCATAATAAACACATGCTATAGCAATAAAATTCATTATTATAATGCTATTTCTCTGTAACTGGCATTTTTTAGCGTTTTATCCTAAAATCCTTTTTCAGGACAAATCATTTTTTTCAGATAAATCCTTTTCATAGTTAGTCCCTAAGTAAAAAACACAGTAATAACACCATAAAATCTAACTCATATTGGATTCAGTATAGAAAATAAAGCCCTTTAAAACAAACATTTGCTTAAAATAGACAGAAAATATTACTGAAATATTTAAAACACAATACTGAAATTTTAACAGCAAATATTTTAAAACAAAATAATATGATACAGTTGCAGCAGAATTCTTATCTCAAACTTTTCTAGCAGATGTGAATTGCAGCAAAACAAAAAAAGTACTTCTTTTTTCTACTGAGAATTACTATAAATTTTGAAGTTGTGAGGGAAAAGGAAGAAAATATTTGCTTGGAATTTTTACTGAGATTTAATGTTTCACACCATCTTATTCTTGCGATCATTGTTAAGTATATGCGATTTTGGAATTTTTGCAAATATTACTAATCTAGGATTTTGGTAACAAATCTGAGGAGATAGGCGGTACATATGGATTAAATGATAGATAAATCCCTCTAAAGCAAGACTCAATTTCTTAAGTAAGGGAGTAAACTAACTTACCTACAAACCTTAATTTGTAAACCTAATTTCAGCTGATACAAAAGTACATTTCAGCACAATTTTAGCTCTCTGGCTATATTAGGGATTTTTTTTAGAAGGATAAATCAATATAACTATACCTGTATTTACACATGTGTGTATATTTTTTTATATATGGGCTTTTAAAACACTTTGGTATTACTGGTAAAAAGACAGTGAAGTTTGCAAATTTTAAAACATTTCCTCTGCCTGCACTCTCCAATGTAAATAACGCTTACCGGGGTGAGAGACTTCCTCTGGGTGATCCTCCTCTGCCAACAAGGCTTCGGCTGTTATCTCCGAGATCTTGATCTGCAGTGTAAATATTTCACAGCTGATAAATCGCCTTTTCTTAGATAAGAGTTTTAATATCCAATGTAGGTATTTTAAAAATACCTTCAATCTCAACTTCTATCTGTAGTTACTGCTGAAGAGTGAATAAGTAACTAGTTTAAGATTGCTGAACTGTGGCATGTAAGGTGTTGTCCTTACACATTTCTGAGGCTGTACCAGGCCATGGATTATGTTCACTTCTTTCATTCCTTTCAGTTTTACAGCACAGAAGCGTGGTTTGCATTTGCAGTACCCTCCCCTCAGCCACTTTTAATTTGTACGGTGAAAGTAATGAATCACAGCTGTGGACAGCTAATCTGTATGCTTATCACAGCAAATCCTGATGCTCTGTATTTTTTTAACACTTTGCATCCCAAAACAACTCATAAAATATATAACGTATTAAACTTACTGCTGCCATCTAACAGGCACACATTATTCTGCAAATTTACTGAAAACTTTATGAAAGCGTATAATTCACTAATTCCTATTTATAAGCAAAGCATAGGAAAGCCCTTTCCTAAAAAGGTAGTAAAACAAACAAAAAAGGCCTCATTAAATATACGAAAACGTTTTGCTTGGAAGGACTCAAAAGGGTTATTTTCCCTATGGCCTCTCAATAAAATAACCCTATCTGCCCCCTTCAAGGTTGCCCTCCCCCTATTCTGAGTCAAGTGACCTCTGACCCCTTGGAGGGCAAAGACATGACTGATCCATTCTTGGTAAACTGCTAAACTCATTCCCTTCCCCCAAACAGGCATGACTACTACGACATGTCAACAAATCCTTACGGAGGGAATGAAACAAAGCAAAGCCCGCGGCTCATTAAAACCGCAGCGGAGAGCCCGTGGTACCAAATGCCAATCGGTAAATATTCACAAGATTATTAAATGCTGCACAAGTTCTCTAACGGGATCTCTTTCACACGAACTTGTATGTAATGCAATTTCATGAATTATGCAAATAAAGGTTTCAACTATTCACGACAAAACCCAGAGCTGTGTCACTCCGGTTGCAAAGAGCTGGGAACTGAGTGCATCAATCACAGGAGTCACAAGAGACACTGGTGCATTCCTGCCTGCTGATGGCTCTGCTTAAACATTTACATTTCACACACAGAGGGAAAAAAAGGGGGAAGAAAACCCGCGCTGTTCCACAGAACAACTAAGAATTTACTTCCAACACAGAACAACTTTGTACAGACATTTAATAACCAAAAGTTTAGCAGAAATCAAAAATACAATTTAACAACTTTTTTAAAAACAAGGAGTTCTGTGAAACTGCACATTTGCACCAGCAGAGGAAGCTTACCTGCTTGGCTGTTTTCAGACTGAGCTATAAGTGCTGCCATGGCTGAATTTGGATTTAGCCTATTGCCGTACATGTGGGATGGAGGCAGACTGAGAGAAGATCCAGGTAGGGTGTTTGCCTGCAAGAAACCAATTGAAACTTGAATCCTTTTTTTAAAACGGGGAGAAATGCTAAATGTATTTTAAAGATGCACATTTATTATATTTGTAAGTTGAATGCTTTTTAAAACAATGTATTTAAAAGAAAAAAATGTTTTCCATTTGTAAGTATAGAAATAGAATTGCAGGACTTTGAAAAACAGATCAGGTTTTAAAGTATATTGTACTTGTGGTTGGCAAGATCTTTTAAATAAAGAAAACCCTTCTAATAAAAAAGTACTGTAGCAAGTATTAAAAATACCTAAAGTGCAATTTAAAACAACCACAGTTTGCAGAACAGGCAGACTTCCTTGCGATCCTGAAGTATGCACTCAATGCTAGGACTTAGTAGCATGGCGACCATGTGGTTATCCTACTAATTATTTAATCTTATTAAACCATTTACAAAATAAGGGCAGGTAGACAACAGATGTCTCACAAATGCTTGGGTTCCTTACATCACAAGCCGGCTGTGGAGGTCAAAAGGTCCAACTTTCAGCTCTATAGCTTAACTACACAGAGCCATATTTCCTTTGCTCGACTCCGTCATTAGTAAAACGTGCACAGTATTTTGTTACTTCCTATTTTGATAGACTTGGAAGCCTGGTGTTTTTTTGTTTTGTTTTGTTTTGTTTTTTTTTAAAGAACACAAACAGCCATTACAAGTATGTTTTCTATACAATAGGGGGCTCCGGGAACCACAGCTTTGCCCTGACCCCATATAAGGAACTGTATTTTTGGCAGTTGGCCAGCTCTACTTATTGAAGAGCTCCCAAAGTTTGTGTTCATTCATGTTGCTAACCACAATTCTGAAGGTCTCTGCTGGGACTTGTGCCAAACAAGCGAAAATGAACCCTTAAACAGATGAAGCTAAGGAGGCTGGCCAAAATCTTGCATAATCCAATGCAATAAAAATACCTTCTTCCTTGGCTGCTTATGCTTTTTCCCTTTCGAAGAAAAAAAAGATTTGTGTCAAATGCTAAGTTGCAGAGACAGGCAATCAAAGAAATAAAGGCACAGCTGCTTATTTTAAAGGCATTTTCCTACCTGATAAAAAAATTATTTCAGAACAAAGCAAAGATTTCAAGGGGGTCGGGGTGGAATCAAAGATACACAAGCCTGTGTGATCACTGGTTTTAAAATTAATCTTCTAAGAAAACGTAAACAACTTTTACAAACGGAACTTTTTTTGAAAAACGAAAAAAGAAGGTGAACAGTAAGGAACTCAATTTGTGGGACATTTTGACAGGCATAATGGCACACAAGAGACAGGGGAAACATACTGGTTATTACAGCAAAATATTACAGAGTATAAACTATGTCTCTGGAAAGAATCGCACACTACCATTAATTTTTGGCTTTCTGCCAACATATTAAACTTGATGAATGGACTTTTATGAATTCACACAACTGTTTTCAATGATGCTTTATTTACTATATACTGGTGAGAAATTGTGCCTGATATTTACATTCTTCTACTGTCACAAAGCTAGAAAAAGCCACAAGTAATTGCTTACAATGATCAGGGGTTTATTCACTTTTCAGTTTATAGGTATGTGCAAGATTGCTAGACATGGAACCAGTGTCGCTTCAAATCTGGCTGTTACTTCTGGTTGTTTGTTGGGGATTTTTTTTAAGAATTGCGTATCTTTAGTAGAATTAATCTGTATTATTTTTAAGTCTGAAAAATAATGCAGGCATTTCACCTCCCCAGGTACAACATTGTCCAGAAACACAATACATCCTAGTACTGTGACACTGCCAGACGAAGGCAGCAATACTGCACAGCTCCTGCTCTCTTCCCTAACAAATGCCTGTAGAGCAGTTCCAACTCAATCATTATTGTTCCTAGCAACCTTCAGCTCTTTTCCCCTCAAAACCAAACAAACTTCAGTCAAATCCTTTCACTGATAAAACCTGACAGAATGGAGTATTAAGAGATTCAACCAATATTATCCTTCAACCATATCTAAAAGACCAGACTAGCAAAATAAAAGTTTATATGACGTTGTAAGTTCTACTAATACA
>VZRO01000010.1:43143-81115 GCA_013397915.1 Daphoenositta chrysoptera | reverse complement strand
GGGAGGACCGTGGGAACTGGAAGAAGGGCCATGGGAACTGGAAGCCAGAAGGGGGAAGGCAGAGCTGGAAAAGGAAGGGGAAGAGACAGGAGGGGAAGGGGTGGAGTCGAGTTGGGGGGTGGAATCGGGAACTAAGGTGGTGGGGTTAGGAGAGTAAGCAGGACAAGGGTAGGAGGACTTGGGGTGGAGTCCGGGGGGAGAGGAACTGCCCTCGGGAATTGGGCGGGAAGGGGTATGAAGAGAGGATTCTGGGGAGAAGAAGGGGAAAACAAGATGGGGGATCATGCCATGTGCTTTCTGCCATCTTATCTAAGTGAAGATAAGGTGGGGGACCGAGCCACATGGTCTCTGCCATCTTGTCTGGGTGAAGGAGAGGGGTGGAACCTGCTATTTTGTGGTTAATAAACTGGGGATTTTGGAACTGGGGAAGAGGGAGTGGGAAATGGGTTCAGTGAAGGATGCGAGGCAGCATAGCTAGTGCTGCCCTGGTGATGGTGCTGGGGAGACCACGGAGAGCCAGGGAGAAGACAGCAGCCCTGTGCCACACTTTGGCCAGTTGTGCCTCCGGGTTGCCTTGGCGTAGGGGAAGAGGATTCAGGAGAAGAGGGAGAGGGATGGAGGTTGGGGTTATGTGGCTGCTTACTTTTCACTTTTTTGGTGGCTCATACTGCAGCATAAACAATTATGTGAAAAAGAAGCCACTTAATAACTTTCTTAATATCCCCCTTAAAAAATTTATGCCCTCCCACCAAAAGGACACCCACAACTTGGTGATAGATCTCTCTCTGCTGAGTAGACAGATTAGTACCCATAGCTCAGATTCTCCTGCCCCTGACAGCAATAAAAGAAAAACAGAAGAAGAAAAGGATTTGGGATCTGTAGAAATACTCACCAAATAGATGCCCAATGTCCTCAAAAAGATCCCAGAGAAAAAAAAAAATTGCTGTAAAGGTCCCTCGCCTCAGACCAATCCGAATTCCTGTGGTTGTCAGTCTCCCCCAATGACACAGTCGACCAAAAAGCGATGTGCGTCTCCCCGGGATGTCGGCTGCCCGAAAAAGGGTTAACTCCCAGGGATTTTCAGTCCACTTGGGACACCCACTCCTAGGACCTCCACGTGGCCTGGCAGGTCCCCTTTCGGGCACCAGATGCGCAGCTCGGGGTCAGCCCGGACTAAGACCCTTCGCTGCACGTGGCAAGTGAGTGTCCCCAAAAGCCTCCATGTGGCAGAGCTGTGCTGTGATCTGCTGGCAGGTTAAACCGCAGCAAGCCAGGTCGTGAAAGCACAGGTGAGGGTAAAGGACGAGAGAGAGTTCTTCATATGAGTTCCAACGAGTTTATTCCTGGGAGGTTCCAGGGACGAAGACAGTGTGCTGAGGGTGTGCAGGGGTTTTTCAGGCGGGGTGGTACCAAGGGTGGTGCAGACAGGGTAACCAGTAGAATTACAACTTGGGAGGGTCCACGGTAAGACTGGCATAACACGGGCTTAATGGGGAAAGAGAAGGGAGTGGAGTAATTTAAAATATCCAATGGGACACTGAGTAGTAAAGAACTTTCCAGAGTAAGGGGCAGCATACAGCTCAGGGGAGGAGACTTAGCACACTGAGTGACAGGGAATGGGGCGGGGTACCAAGTCTCTGGACAAACTAACATTTATGGGGGAAAACAGTGGACAAACTATTTGGGGAAGAAAGAGCAATTAACAGTGAAAATTCAAACCCACACCACAACATGGAGGCAATATTTTCAGAGTTTTACAAAGTTATATTGTTCCTGCTTTAGTGTCACAGCCATGAGTGAGATGGTCTCCTACCTTTCTGCAACCATAATGTGGTACCATTCATTGTGCATATGTGAATACAAATTATTGAATTCTTATTATGACAATTTACATCTATTTACTTGTATTACTAACTTCTACTTCATCAAAAATTGAGGATTCTTATTACTGAACTAAGCAGATACATACTTACATAAATTATTACAGGGGACACAACTATTCCTTGATTAAATATTAATTGTAGCTGGCATATCACATAAAAACAAAATTGTCAGAACTTCATAATATATATTAAGCAGGAGATTAAATCCCTCTTCATGATAAGATATAATTTACTTTATTTTTTTTCTTTTAAAGGTAATTCTGAAGGGTTTGCTGATGTTAAAATTATCAGAGAAAAACACAGAAGATGCACTGGTAAGACATCCTTAGTGCCAGTCAGCTATTAATCAAAATTACCAGCTTCTGGCCCAAAAGAAAAAGCAGCAATATTTGTATTTCTACAAAGCCATAAAGGCTCCTCCACACTTAATGCAGAGGAATTAGCAAGTGCTTCTTCTGGCCTTTTCAAATCTCCCAATTCATTTGATTATCTCCCCTTCATACCTGGAGGACATTCCCTGCTGTTAAAATTAGAAACTCGAGTGTTCTGAGAAGAGGAGCCAATGCCTTGCAATTGCATCTTGAAGGATTGCGTGTTTGCTTATTTTGTGAAATACAATTTAATTATAAGCAATGCTTCTTGCACTTTAGTTAATGGATTTTATGAGTCCTGAATGACCTTTCTGGGTCTTGTCTGACTTGTGTAGCTTGTACGGGTCACTGCTATATAGTAGGGGGAAAAAATGGTTCCACACGCTATGCTGTTTCAGTTGATCTGTATTAACTTTCTGATCACACATGATGAAAGAAGGGCATTTTTCCCTGAGATCCCTCTGACTTCTGTGCTGTCTGGGTAGACTAACACAGATCCTGCAAAGGAGTACATGGTTCACATAAGCAGCATGAACAGACTGGGCTGAGTGTCTGTGATGTCAAAATGATGAACAACATGCACCATGGGCTCTGATGCCAATTGCTTTAATTCCAGGGATCTGCTTAATGAGATTTTTCATGCATGAAATTAATTTTTGCCCTATTCTGTCAGCTTCCAGCACTAAAGGATTGACTTAAAATTTTGTCAGATTTTATTTATATTTGCTGCAAAGGGGATCAGAATCTTAATGAATGCCTTCATTGATAAGGATGGGAAGCACAAAAAAACTAAGACAACTGCTGAGCCCACCTTTAGTTATGTCTAGAAATTATGCATGAGATACTACTAAAATACATAAATGGAAATCCATCCAGCCAAAGAAATCATTTTTCCAAGATAAGGGTTTTAAATATCATCCAGTCAGGCCCAGCAACATGAAAACAAAACAGTTAACAGCCAGCTTCATTCATTCATTGTGCTCAAAAACTACCTTTCTCATTCTCTGAAACTGAAACTATTGACCTATATATGACAGGCAGGTGGCTGTACTGGGTGGTTAAGACACTTACAAAGCTTTTCCCTTTTTACTCTGAAAAAGACCTTCATGGAACTATTGCTGCTGCAAGCAACTTGCTCTAGAGTGTATCCCTCCCCACATTCCAGCTGGCCAGCTCTTTCCTGTTTCCAGCCCAAAGTAACCTCCAACTATGGGCCATGACTTTTTTGTATAAACCATAAATACTGAAAGAATAGGCAGGCAAGATAGGGTGTGCTCATCAACATTAGGAAAAAATAATAATGCAGGTTTTTGAGTCCCATTAATTGACATATTGTTAGAAGAATAGCTGCCCTTTCAATCAAAAAATCCATGAAGCATTATACCTCCACTGAGGTATAAGAGATCCTAAAGACTGGGGAAGAAAGCAAACTTAAAAGTTTCATAATATTGAGTGGCCTACAGTTCAAGTGCCTCCCTGAAGTTACCAAGCCCAGTGGTACCAGACAGACTAGGCACCAGAACAGCCTCACAAAACGATGCTGTGTCCCCTAACATGTATCCCTAAAATGGCAAACACATCCCTGCTGCCTTGGTCACATGGTTAGTGATATGAGGGAGCAGAGTCTTCAGCCTGTTCTGTGAAAGGAAATGACCACAGGGCATGAAATCCAGCTGCTCCTTGAGACTTTTCCCATGCTTCCCCTGCCTTTGGCTGGGGACAATCTGTCATACCATCTTCTATGTCAGCCATACTATTTATTAGTTTGTCTTCTTGCCCTCAAAAATCTCCTGTTTTAAAAAAGTAATTGGTAGGAAAAAACCCCTGAACATATTCGGTTACTATTGCAGACAAAGGTGCCAAAGAACTTTGATCAACTAAATTAATCTTTATTTATTTCAGGCAAAGGGAAAACACTCACTTAGGTTGAAAGCCATATGTCATAACTAGAAAGTTTATTTTAGGATCAGTGGATACAATCTGAGGTGTTTAAGTACAGGCACATGGTAGGTTTGATTTTTTCCCTTTTCGCTCCTAGTTGCCATTTTAGTATAATTACTGGAGGCAATATGTGAAAAAGTGAAAGCATAAAATGATCCAAATGCTCTGAATTAGGAACAGGAAGCAGAGGAGAGGGAGGATCAAATCCCATGTAACTCCACCTGTACAGCACTGATGTTTCATCTGCCTCCTCATCTTTGTGGTGGTGATGGAAGATGCCCATGTGAAAGAATATGTTATGTCAAAGAAAAAGGTACACTAAGTACTGGGGTTCATCCTCTTCTTCTCACTCAGGACCCATGAAGTTCTTGCAGAGTTATTCCTGTTGCTCTCACTAGAAGTGAATACATTTATGAATAAATTTCCTCAGAACTGAGAAACTCTAATATCCAAAAGCATGTACAACACCTAGTTTAAAAGGCACATTTAGAGAAAATTACAGCAAATTATTTCAAAAAGTAGCAGATGATTTAAATAGATGGTATTTTCTGTGCTTATCTTTGTAGTTAGAATCAAAAGAGTAGAAATGAACATTCTCACAAGAATCCTATTTCTGTGCAAGTATGTTCAACAGCCAATCCCCAGGAAACAGGATAACTTGATAAAAAGATTCACATGTAATTAGGTTTTTGAAGGATCCTAAGGGGATACCTGCTCATCTTTAGGGTTATGCTGTCTCATGGTGAAAGCCAATTCAAGTTGTGTTGGATCAGTTCAATAATGATGGAAGGATCTAATACCTGCATAAATAAAGAGCTGCTTTTAAACACCAAATAGTGGAGTCAGCATTTTACTGACCACCAAAATGCAGGAAAAAACACCCCCTCCAAATGTTTACTGGACACAATCTTGTGGGTCTCATGAAGAAAAAAATTTATAAGGAAACCTGAAAAATTAGGGTTGGATTGGCTGTGTTTCTCCTGAGGGAGAAATCCTACCCTGCTTCAGCTGTATGAAACCTTCCATGGGGCTGCCAGGTAATAAGCATTAATCTGCTGTGCATTCAGAATAAAACATGGTCATCTGAAGAACAGAATTGTCTGTCCCAGTGTGTAAGAAGCAGCACTTCCACATCACAATACAATATAAAGCTTATTGTTTAATCTTTTTTAGCTATTTCACCTCAAACAATAAGCCAAATTTTGGCCAGCAGAGCTCTGATCTGTATGAAACCACTGCTCAGAGTTGTTATCTCTCAATGGCAGATACAGCATCAAATGTATTGCCTTCTATGATATGACTTCAGGGCCTCAAGGAGGCTGATGTGATTTGCAGACAGGATAAAGGAGAACCATAAAAACAGATAACATCACAATAACAATGTTTTCAGCTCTGAACTGAGGAACTTTCTTCATGTGTGTGTGACACTAACACTGACTGATGAAATTGCCTTAAGTAAGATCCTCAAAACAGAAATACGAGTTTTCTGAATGTTATTGTGAATATTTTACAAATACAGTGATACCTATTCAGCATATACAGTCAGAGATGTAGGCCAGATATAGGTCATAAATACATTTTTTAAAAGTCATTTGGAGATAAGATACAAATATATAATCTTCTAACAATAAAAGGGATAAGCTGGAATGACATTACATCCTGGGGAGCCATTCTCTTTTGATAGATACATCAAGACTTTCCTTGACTGATGCACTGCATTTGTTCCCCCATTGTTCAACTTCAAGAAAGTCTCTTTTGTGGGCATACTCTTTCATTCTCATTGGAATTCTCATTTCTAGCAGTGATTATGAAACCAGAAACAATCTTACACTTTTCCATAACATGCAGGTATGGAAGCACAGTTACAATAATAGTGAATGTCTTCTCTTTTCTGTATTGACAATGCCTGTTGCAGCAGTTTGTATACATCTTTATTTTATTGACATTTTACACCCCAAAAGTGAAATAATTCAGTGAAAAAATCACAGCTCTAACTTCATCAGAGCCTAAGAACTTCATCCAGCCATGAAACCTGATGGAATCTCATTTTATTTGGACGAGGCACAAGTCATACGCAGAAAGCTCTTGCTTGATTGATGGAGACATACAGAAATACACTCCACATGTGAAAATGTTATTGTAAGATAGTAAACATCTTGGCAAATGTCTGGGAATATCTTTCAGGCACAAGGCCAGCTGTGTGACCTTCAGCCCTCACTTACATGAAGTGTTATGTTCTAAATATTAGATCCCCAGATAAGGATGGAAATATTTTTCTTGAAATTTCAATATAATTGTTAATGGAGTGATCCACACTGTTGGAGAATTCATGCTGATCAGCCTCAGAGCCAGCTGAACTGTAGAAAGAGATGAAGAACTGGGATTTTGAGGCATTTTTCAATGTTTGTGTGTGTGAACATGTACAGAAGATATGGACCAGAATCCTGGACTCAGATTTAAAGAAAATCAGGGGCAAAGCACTTACTGACATGAACCCACCTTAACATAAGTTTTGGTAGTTACACATACAGCGAGGTATATTCCTAAGTCACAAAAATATGCACATATGCAAATATGCACCTTTTCTAGCCAAAGAAAATTAATACTAAAAGGTTATTCTAAATTTGAGGTGCTTTCAAAGTTAAGCTTTTTATATATGCAAATTAGATATTGATAGACCCTATCTCCCATATGTAGAAAAAAATCCTTAGTTCAGTAGTAACTATTTCTATCTGCATAATGCTCATCTACAGTAGAGATATTACAGTCTAGTGATGATACCATGCAGGACTCTGAAGTCAATGATGAGGTGGGAAAATAGCTTTGCCTGCTACCCACAGTCATGATTTCATACCCACCCACAGTCATGATTAAATTTCCTGAATTACCTCTACCAAAAAGGTTTTTAAATTCTCTCACAGTTATCTAAACAGTGTTACAGCTTATCTGTGGCAGGTTTTTACAAAACAGTAAGCAAAAGAGGTGACTGTACACACTTTCTTCAGTCGCTACCACTGCAGGTGGCAGGCAAGAAACTGATGTGCAGACATCAAAGACCACCCTAAGGTGAGCCAGAAGGCAAGCTGGTGTATTGGGATCAGTGGAGCTGAGGTCTGGAGGAATCAAAGCTAATGAAGAGATTTTCCAGCTGCACAGATTTTGCTGGAATAACTGAATTAAACTTTCCAAGGGTGAAGCCAGGCTATACAGAGAAGACAATGGAGAATTTTACCCCCAAAAATATTAGCTATTGGATTTTACCCTAACAAAAAAATCTGTTGCATACTACAGTTATTATAAAAGAGAAAGTAAGTATTTAAGGTCACTTTACAGTACTGAGATACATTACGTTGGAACGAACTTTCAGTACTCCAGGCCCTGGCTCTTATAACACACTATGTCTTGGTGGACTAGTTGCATGAGTCTGAAATACACTCCTGAGAAATTAAATAGCTATTTTTTTCCCCCATGACATTGCACTTTTACGTTTACCTAATAATGGGTATGTATGCATAAACTTACAGAAAAACATCTAAGAATTTTAATTATATGTAGAATAAACACACTTCATTTTTAACTTTCACTGTGCGAAGAATGTGACACTTCAGTCATGGCTTTTGTGCATGTGTAATCAAAATCTCATGTCTCCCTAGCCAGAAACAGAGCAGGTTATTTCAACTTGTGCATGATGTATTGCTGCTGTCCCATCTTTCACATATTTAGGGAGGCTACCAATAAAAATGCTATATTTTCCAGATTGAAAGACTGTACTAGTACAGGAATGTGAGATGTTAGAATGCATGTAAGAACAATGAAGAAACTGCTCTAATACCTAAAGCTTCATTATCTTGGGGAAGGGTGCATGACAGAAATATTGTGACATAGAGAGATGATCTTAATAGTTAACTTTTGAAATAAGCCAAAACATTCCATTCACAAAGGCAATGACTAAAAATGAAGATGGATTGAAGGATTTTTCTAAAAGACTTCGTTATATATTACACCAAAATATGTAATTTCTGCTGCAAGAAAATTCAATGCCCTTGTTACTACTCTGGTCCTTTCACTTGCTGACTGCATCTTATCAAGAAATCAAGAGATAGGAATTCATTTTTTATCATCAAAGTGTGTCTCCAATCAGATCTTCCTTTCTCACCTCAAGCAAGAAGGCTGACAGGGTCAGAGGATGATGTATGTGGGTATAGTATGAGAAAACTCAATATTCCAGAAAGTAGACAAGATAAGAGAAAACTGGAATGATCATAAATCTAAGAAAAAAAATTAATCTAAGAATGATCACATTGTATTTCTCCTGAATTATCACAACAATTGCCACTAAATAACAATACACAGGTAGAGAATAAATAATCACTACATTCAGTTATTTAAGCATTATAAATTATAAGTAATTTTCTGACTCTGCCAGTAGTACAGTATTACTTCAGATGAATACTGAGGAGTGTGAGGGGAAACTTTGATCTATAGAGATGTCCATCAGTACAACTAGGGAGTCACTGTTATAACAAATCAAGTAAAACATGTTTCTGATTATAAAACCTGAAAGCTTAAACCATGTGAACTATATTAGAACTATTTTCCTCATCTCCTCTAATTTATCTCACCTACATTCTGAAAATAAACTTAAACTAAAATAAGTGAATTTGAAGGCAGAAATGGTGGGGCTGAGAAGCAACAAACATCTAGCTTATACTGCAAAAAACAAAGAGAAAGGGAGAAGACTTCTAATACAACTCTGGAATTTGGAAAATGAAAACACACACAAACACACACAAAGGGAACATATTTTTCTAAAAACCCAGCCCAAAGTCATGGCATTCATAATGTTTCCTTTCAGCTTAGAAATTTGGATTTATGCAGCTAAAGCTTTTAAACATACTGGAGCAAAAGAGAAAAGGAAAGTATCATCACCTTAATTACTCACACCACGCACACCTTGCTGTCTGCCTAAACACAGACGATTTTCAATAAACTGCAAGGGAAGGTTTAAATAAAAATAGGCAGTTGTTAAAAAAAAAAAAAAAAAAAAAATCTTTCATTTAGTTGTAGCCAGAGAGTGCATACTTCATAAAAAACCCCAAACAACCAAGAGATAAGAACAAGGTGAACTGGAAAAAATTGTCAAAGGATAGGTTTTTAAAAATGGTCTTTTATTTTGTGTGTTTTCTACTACAAGAGGGAGCAAGGCACTTGAAGTCAATGGCTGAGTTTTCATTCCCCAACTGACAGCAGAATACGAGTGACAAAGTAAAGTGCAAGAAAATTTGATCAGAATGGAAGTGCTGCCTTCAAACACATAATTTGAGTGCTGCAGTGGCCATAGGTAATGTGTACAGTAGGGGAGAAGTTGAGGCTTTCCGAGAATGTCAAAACCTGTAGAAGAAAACAAACCTGGTTACAGCTGCCATGAACTGCATTCCAAGGATTTGGGAGTCCAGTTCACAGCAGCTATCAGGATATTCCATTATGTGTTGATAAACACTGCTGGAAGACAGAAGTTACTCATCCTCCTGGTATGCATTTGTACACTGCATGCATGTTGCCCCTCCAAAGGGAGTACTAAATACCATAGGCTTTCTGATCTTTTTCCTTCCAACTAGTTGGTAAGTTTGAAAAGCTTAGTTTGCTCAAATTTCCACATGCTAGTTTTGTGAAAGTTTATTTTTTTTTTAGCAGGAGCACAGCCTTCCCAAATGAAACCACAGAAATTCTCTCTCCACCTGAGCACTGTCTTGCTCTCTGCTGAATATTCCTTACACAGTTATTCTTCTGCAATTTGCATTCTTGTGAGGCAAAAATCTGACAAAAAAAGGTAGCTGTTTCATCATGAGTCTGTGTTTAAGGAACATTATTATTAACACAAGAGCAAAACAGGAAGCATGCTATCTACCTCACATTAATTTTAGCCTTTTTTTCAAATATCTAACGGAATAACCCACCTAATGCAGTCATAATGAATAGCAAGACTCAGTACAGTTTCATATTAGTTTCAATTACTACAAACCGTACTTGCAGGCCAGAAATTACGAAGTGCCTAAAGAGAGGATGCAGAAATTTAAAAACACAACCATATTCCAGGAAATGGTCTCTGCTTAACAGTGAAACAAATTGGTGCATTCATTCAATACATTTTGCAGAGAAATACAGGTTCTAAAAACTGCCTCTGGTGAGTGCTACCCAGGTGAAGGTAGCTGGCAATACATTTTTTTAAGGATCATTTCCTCCAGATGGGAATGGATTATCTGAGGTGCTTAACTGAAACTCATATACTTTCACACCAACACGGGATGAATTTGAATACAACATTGGAGTTTTTGTCTCAGTATCAAAGAACATAATTTCAGTTCTTCCCTGGGGAAATACAGAAAAAGATATCTGGGCTGGTTTTCTCTTTCCTTACACATATCAGTCCACCAGATTGCTTAAAGAAAGAAAACAGAACAGAGTGAGCTGCTGGGATTATCATTCTGCATGTAGATCAGACTTCTCCTACTTAGTTTACTTATTTAAATAACAGATTAGCCATAGCCAATAACCAAGGTTCCTCTCCTAGATTATACACTCTTAATTTCTTCCCCTCACAGAATGCTTTCTGACTTTCTAAATAGCAAACACGATTCATTAATTTCCAGGCTACAGCTTCCAGCAATAGAGAAAATGCCTCTGAAGAATTCCAGGTCCTGGTAGCCAGAGGCCAAGAAGAGAAACCTTGCTGTCCATCCTTTCTGAAAAATATAGCCGAAAACAAAACATGAAATTTAAAAGCAAACTATGAGTGTCTGAAGGATGGTCATGCTGTGGGAAACATCATAATAATGAACCATAGTTTACAAATCCAGTAAAAGGTTTAACTTTCAATATGTTTCCTTGAATGTAGTGGTTTTCGCTAAATATACTGATTAACTTCATTTTTGCTGAAGCACGCCTTATTTTGGCGCCATTGCCCTCCCTGTCAAAGTTGCATGGGACTTACCAATTGATACAAAAAACTATTTCCATATCCAAAGTTATTTTTCTATTCCAACATTTCTATTTGTCCTAGGGTAAAATAAATGGCTTGCACAAGCCAAACAGCTTTGTCATGTGCTCATGGCTAAAATTCAGGGTCATAACCAACCCTGCAGACAGCTACTTGTCTTTCACTGCAGTGACTGTCTTAATTTTCAGTCTCTGTTTCAGAAGAAACCATCAATCCTATCTTGAAGTGGCACCAGCAACTGCAGACAGCAACAGAGCTTTCCATATCTCATCTTTTGCTACTTCAAACATTGAGAAATATTTGTGACAAATGGATATGGGCTCTAAAGTTGAAATTTATCTTTACAGAACTTACTTGCAACAGAGGCTCTAGCTTTGGGAAAAACTCCACTACTTAAGTAGTTAAGCAGGCCACACAGCCTGAAAACAAAAAAGACAGAAATGCAGGAGATGACCAGAATGGTTTTTAGATTCAAGATCTGTGTGACCATTGACAAATAGCTATTGAGACAGAGAATTAATTAGATATTAGCAATGGAATTCTCTGTTGATTGTGAGAATTTATGCAGTTCTGCTGACAGTGCAGCACTAATGGCCACTGCGGAACTTTTAGTGTGTTCTTCATCATTTTCATCAGAGTCCTGCCATGGTTCACACCCTTCAAAACCTCAGCAGCAGTTCCTCGTCTTACACGTATCTCTGCTTACGACAAATCAGCCCAGATGTTTCAATTACACCCAGCAACAAACCACTTTAAAATGCTTTCTTATTTTTAATGCACTAAAGGATTTTGGGAAGGTTGCAGCAATATCTGAAATTATAACTATATATTTTCAAACACAGTGCATATCACTGTGGGTAGCAAAAGACAAGAAGGAAGTGTGACGTATACCAAAACGTTTCACATTTTTGTCTGACCTTGGTCTGTGTGAATTTTATAACAAGCAAACATTTCCTACATCCATTTTTCTAACAAATATGAACAGCCAAGGAATATGACAAAAGCCATGGTTAATCTCTGATGAGTTCAGACTACGGAAAACTCTAAATATATTATTTTCAACATGAAAGAGATTTACACTAGAGGTAACAGTGGCAGTAAGGTACTTGTAGCTGGGGTTTTTTTGTGCTTGTCTTTTTTTATGGCTTTGATCATAAAAATAAAATTTAAAAATGTACTAGAAGTTTTGGATAGCAGTGGTTTAAAACAACAATTAAATGAGCTGGCATATTTATGAGACGCTCAGTGCTATCTTGTTGAATATAAGTTTACATTCATACATACACAAAACCTATAGAGGATAACACTAGACTTTCAAATAATGCAATGATTTTTGTATCTACTGTCAAGTTTGAATGGGTATTTCTTTTAACTGTTTAAATTGCATTAATAATGTAAGTTGCAATCTAACTGGGGTTTTTTGTTAGAACAGGACTATATTGTTTATATAAAAATAATTTATTTGAAACCTCCATATCCAAAATCTCAATGACTGTCCACATATACATAGTATGGTGTAAATGTTCTCAGTTATTTAAAAATATTTTCTTGCATAGTTATGTAATGCCCCTTTAACATAAGGAAAACAGTTATATTGCATTTAAACTATGCTTATAGCATCAAAACCTCTTTTTTAAAACACAGACTCCTCTCTCAGAAGAGCTTTCATTGCCCTCCACAGAAATTAAAAAATCTGTGAAAGACTGACTTTTGCAAACTTTTCTTAATAGTGGAATGCGTATTAAATTAATCCAAAGGGAAAACAGAAAATCCGGGCTGTAATATACAAGTCAGTTTTATGTAATCAAAAATGAATTAAATAATTTCAACTGCATCTTCTAATGTTCTGATGAAATCCTTCACTCCTATGTATTTAATGTTCTCGGTGTTTCTAAGAAGAGGGCTGCTAACATTGCTAGATTTTTTTCATGTTTTACTTCAGACCTCCACAGATGACTTTTTCTCTGTGCTGGTTTTTGCTGGGGTAGAGTTAATTTTCTTCACCATGGATGGTGCAGGGGGCTATCACTCTCTGCAAGTTTCTTCCTGAGGTTACTTAGAATAGTAATGGTGCATTTGCATGAGTGCAAGCACTAAAGGCATATTCTTAGAGTTCAGTGGAGCCTAACATAGGGAGGTCTTAGTAATGCATTGTGAAAAACAGGGCAATCAGTCCTAATCAATCCTGTCTAGGCCAGCTTGGGATCTTAGACATCTCTGCTCAGGGCTAGCATATCATGAGGCCACCAGCTTATTTTATACAAGTGTTGGTCTTGTGGTGGCAGTGATTCTGAGTTACCTGTTCATTAAATCTAAATTGAAAATCTGCAAAAGCTTGGGTTTGCAATTACAACAGATGTTGTAAAGTTTTACTTTCTCATCATGTACAGAAGCGAGGCTCAGCCAGGTGTAGAGCCCAGTTATCAGTGTGTTTGAGCAGAATTAAGAGCAATCTGAAAAATCAATCAACAAAACAAAGTCTTTAGTACAATGATAGGTATTTCCCACATTGAAAATGTGGCCTGAAAAGCTGTAGATCAGAAGTATGTGAGTGTAATTAAACATTGCAGAAAATAACATGTCTTTTGTCTCTGCAGTCACAATGCAGTTTCTATAGCCGTTCTGAAACTTTGCCAAAAGTTATCTCCAATGTAACACTATCTGCCAATTGACTCAAGTTAGATTTTAAGGAAACATCAGGAGAGAGCTAGATCTTTTGTCTTGAGGATCAGGCTTTACCCCACAAGCTCTCATGTCAGATCTCCAGGGGTAATATGAACTCTCTAGAGGGATGTGAATTTAAATTTTTTTAACTTATTTTTTGTCTAAGCCTCTAAAACCAACAACAATGTAAGGTGGGAGAAATTGGTATCATCAGATAAAAATAGTAAAGATAGACACCTTTCTTTCACAGAAGAAACATACAATGAATGTGATAGCATTCATTTGACCAGATATTCTATGGAAAATTTCCATCATGGTCTACCTGGCCATTCGCTGCGGACTCATGTACCACAGTCAGATAAGCCTGCACACTTTTAAAATATCTGCATGCATCAAACCCACAAGCAGTGAAGAACAGCAAAAAAAAGGACTTCTGGCTAAGGAACTGGATGGGGATTACATTGTAAAGATTCATATTCCTTTCCTTACCATAGATTCAGATGTGTCAAAACTCACTTAATATGCATGGACCCAGCAGAGTAGAGAAAACAAGCCAGAGAATCAGCAGCCAACTGAGTCTGGCACACAGGGACTCAGGACAGGAGGGGAGCTGTGCTGGGCTATGCTGCATCCAGCTGTGTATATTTTCCACCGTGGTGGATGCTCAAGCTCTGATGGATCTGCATCTAACCTCACATGTGTAGTGAATCTGAGGCCATGGCTTCAATAACACAGATGTGTGCCTACTATACCACTAGTCTCAAGAGAAATTTGTTCTCATAACAGAATTGTGGGACATTACAGTACATGAGACAAACTTTAAGATACTGACCAAGTTATAGACTTTGTCTTTTCCTACTTAGGCATCTCTCTCAGCTTAAAAAATTATACTTTAAAGGCTTCTTTAATTTATCTGTATTCAGTACTTATATATACGAATTTTAATGAAAGGTAATAACATCTGGAATCTCTACAATTCTGGGTCCTTATTATTAAAACAAATTGAAGGGCATTTTTATAACAGAAGTAAACAAGAACTGACATAAATTCATGTGATGCTCTCTCACTAAGAAGTGCCAGGTTTTTGTATAGATACACTTACTATGATTTTAAAATATAGCAATAGAATTTTACTTTCTAAAATAGCTATTTTCAATATTGCAACAACATAACAGTTATAATGTAAAGCAACATAGCTGTACATTACTGAAAATAAAATTTTATCCATTACTTTTAATGTCATATGTAGGAGGAATAACAAACTGCATGACATATAAAAAAAGATATTTAAAAAATGCAAATCAAAGCAATCCCAAATTGTTACTAATGGCAGCTCTAATTTTATCCACTTACATAAATATATTATCATAAAAAGTTGCCATGTGATATAAGGCAGGATGACACTGTGGCATTGTGCTAACACAGCCCAGCACACTCACGCTGACACACAGCTGCTTAAAGATGACATTTACCAGACAAATTTAAATCGTCCCTCTACCACGATGCTTTAAAACAACCCTCTCTCCTGTTTCTACGACTCCTTTATAAATGCCTACCAACCCATATGACTTGGGAAAATGAAAATCTCTGCTCAAAACCTACTCAGATAACACTGCCCTCAACATAAAAGCATGTGAGAAAAGCAGTAATGCACTTCAAGAGCAAGAAGAAACTTTATGTCCTACCACTGTGAGGTATAAAATACACAGGCAGCTCAAAGAGCTAGTACCTCATTTAGGCAGACTCCCTACTCTTCCTCAGGACAGCAACATGGCAGGAATACTCTCTCTGAATCCCTATGCCAGTGACAGCAGCAGGAAGTGTGTTTATTAAACCTGCCTGCATGACAGGGAAGGTTTAGATTGCTTATGAAGAAAAATTTCTTCACCAAAATGGTTGTCAAGCACTGGAACAGGCTGTCCAGGGAGTGGTTGAGTGGTTGAGTCACTGTTCCTGGAGGTATTTAAAGACCTAGAGATGTGGTGCTTAGGGACATGGTTTAGTGATGGATTTGAAAGTACGCGGTTAACAGCTGGACTCAATGGTCTTAAGGGTCTTTTCCAGCTATTGATTCAATGATTCTATGATGACTGCAGGCAGCAGCTTTTCCTAGCACAACTCAAGATAACCTGTTATTACTTCCAAGTCCTTTGAAGAAGAAGAAAGGTGAGTTTGTGTGATGCACCATCTGGTCCTAAATTTTTGAATTGGTTGGAAAAAAGTAGTTAGAAAGTCAGGCAATACTTCCATGAGGCCTGGACATCACATCACTCATATCACTGGAACTCCTCTCAGAGTAAAGACTGAAGGCCAGGTAAACAGTGGTAGAGCAGTAGTTTCACTCATTGTGCAAGAATCTTCAAAGTAACAACAACAAAACCAGCAACAACAACAACAACAACAATAATAATAACAGCAACAACTATGGTTTAATAATTAAATACCTTGTACTTTCTGTTTATGAAAAAGTATAAGCACCCTAATTTTGAAAACCTTCCCTCAGCACCCGTTTGTCAGTTAAAACATGTGACAACCTAAAACTATTGCTCACACCATGTGGAGTTCTCTGTTTTCATGTAAGTATAGACAAAGCAAGTTACCATATGAATATTTGAAATATCAAAGGGAAAGAGGACTTAAATCCCCTGCCAGTACATCTAGAGACAGTTATAATGACAACAATGTTAAATGTTGTAGCGAGGACACATTCATAAAATTTTCACAAAGGCCAGAGAACTAAGAAGCAGACTGGGTGTTCAACAAATCCTCCTAACATGAGCAATAATTGAAAGACTGAATATTAAAATTAAATATTATCCAAATGAACCAAATTTAGATGTTATCCAAATAAAACTGTTTACATATATTAAAAACATAGAATGGAATTTTCAACTATTGGAATAAAAGTATCACTAAAAATGTATAAAACAAAGGCTTCATTAACTCTACTAACTGTGAACAGTATATGTACAGTACTAGTGAAATCCTAAGACATTACTAACCTAAGGGAGACAAATCTGAAATGTTTCTATTTCAGATCTTCAGATTAAAGACTTTCCCTACTGAAGTGTTTGGTGAATTGTCTCTATAGTTTTTAATAAAAAGGAAACTCCTTTGATAACAGAAAAAATATGATGATTTTAAGGTTACACTTTTTACACGAAAGAGGAAAATCAGAGCAAGGCTGTCTCAGATATTGCCTGCTGTTTCACCTCTCTCTGTTCTGTACACTCCAGTCCAGTTCTAATGTCCTTTCAGATGATTTAGGGATTACAAATACACTATTTGATGCTTTTCTTTAAGTGTCTGTTACCTGAAACACTCTGGGAATGCCCAGAATGTCTCAGAAACATCATGTTAAGCATTTGTTAAGGAAGAGCCTTTCTTCTTAAGAACTGCAACATTACTTCCTATTCAAGGAAGTGCACAGTGTTGTGAATGAGGCTCTGAGAAACCAGAAGCCATGGTCTGAAAGCAGTGTGCTTTCCACTGCTGCTGTCTTTCTTCATACTGGGCAAGTTTCTCTGTTTTGGCTGTGTGTTTTTTTCAATAAAGCCCATGGAACCTGCTGTAACTGAAGTAACCATAAACACCACAGATATTCATTGCCTAGCAGCATTGAAAAACACAGAGTTTTGGCACTGACAATCATGCCTCCATCTCCTAAATAATGTCAAATGTACCTGATGTCACTAAAAGCAAGAAACCTACCATAGCAGGAAAGGAAGTAAAAGCAAGAAACTTACCATAGCAGGAGAGGAGTAAATATAAAATAAATAATATTTTTGCTTGACAGAAAAGACACAGCAGTTTCTATTCCTACCATTTTCCCCATATTTGACATTTTAGTGCTTTCCCTTCCTTCTTTCCACCTAAGAAATTGAAGCAAATCTTCCATTGTACAAAGAGAAGGAACAAATTTCCCAAATCTTGTGACAAAGCCTTGCAAATTATCTTTTATCCTGGAAAATTTTATTTGTGGCTTTTAGAGGGACCTCAGAACCTGAGCAGAATGAGAAATTTTATCTGGCAGGGAAAAAGTATATCCTCAGAGGTCACTGATATTAAAACAAGCAGTAGCAGTTTAAATTAATTTAACCATGTCTACAATTTTGTTTTCTTCCTATTACAAAATTAAAGAAATTGCTAGCATATCCTTAAACAGTAATTTACAAAGAGATTTAAGCTCAGTTTTCAAGAGATAAGCAATTGAGAAGTGATAACCAATCCTTGGCATATTTTGACTCTCATTTTGTTCTCCAATAGAGAAAAAAAGCTCTTTGTAATGACTTTTTTTCCTCCTACCAGCCCTCAGTGGTATCCAGGGAAAACAGTAAATTAAAGGTTGTTCCTGTGAATTATTGAGCATTTCCAACCTGGCTGAGGCAAAGAGATTTATGCTGTGAAACTGTGGCTCTTTGCAGCTTGTCTTTACTGTATATATTGTGTGACACAATAAGATATGTCTCTCAATCCTTCTCTGTTATATTGCCTATAAAGGTCAGAAGAACTAAATCCAAACATAATGGCATAGAGAAACATCTCTATAGCTGAGTGACTACTAGCTGACTATAATAGCATCACTTTAATAACACAAAATAAAATTACTCAGGCCATATAGCCAACCTACTATGTTTCAACATGAAGCAAAAATATAAGCTTCAAATTAGATTCTGTTGACTCTGTGAGAACTCTAGTTTCTTTTTGGATGAGGGAAGGCAGTCAGCTTTTGTTTATCTCCTGCATTTTAACTCTAGAAGGAAAACGTTTGGCTCTGATGTAATTCCAATAGCAAAATCTTCTCTATCAAACTGACTGTTAAATCCTAATACGGATGGTATCATTGTGCTAGATAACATGATATAAACAGAGTAATTAAACTATGAGATTACTCCGGCTTTAGTAATTATGCACTACCTCAAAATCCGTTTTGACAAGGACTTTTGTCTTTCTATGAAGTTTGAGAGACTACTTTTTCCTTTTTAATGGCATGAAACTAGAATAATGCTGCTAATGTCACAAGAGAAAACACAAATTGATATATGCCAGGAGGGGGCCTTGGATGGGCTCCCCACATGCTGAGTATCTTAGTGTCAGTCATAGAAACATAGAATGGCCTGGACTAGAAGCGACCTGAAAGATTCAGTTTCAACACCCCTGCTGTGGGTAGGGACACCTTTTATTAGACCAGGTAGCTCAGAGCTCTATCCAGCCTGGCCTTGAACTATGCCAGGGATGGGGCATCCACAACTTCTCTGGACAACCTGTTCCAGTGCCTCACCACCCTCACAGAAAAGAATTTCCTCCTAATGTCTGATCCAAACCTACTCTCTGACAATTTGAAGCATTTCTCCTTGTTCTGTCACTCCATGCTCTTGTAAAAAATCCCTGTCTTTCTTGTAGGCTGCCTTCAGGGACTGGAAGGTGTTGTGGCGGCCTGGTTCGAGTCCGGCACAGCAGCCCTATCCCTGGGCCACTCGGTCCATATGCTACTGGATGCCAACGTGGTGGACAGCAAATGGCATTCATTGAAGGGTCACAAGGGTTTTTATGGCTTGGGCAGTCAGTGTCATTTCCTTTTGCTCACGTCCGGCTGGGTGCGGCCGGGCAGGGAGCAAAGGTCAGACTGCGAGAGGGGAGGGGGTCCTGGCTGACCGTTACAGCCCAATATCTTCCTCACGCATATCCCTAACTCACCACAGGAAGGCCACAATTATGTCACCCTAAAGCCTTCTTTCCTCCAGGCTGAATAATCCCTATTCTCTCAGCCTTTCCTCATAGTAGAGCTACTCCATCCCTCTGATCACCTTGGTGCCTCCTCTGGACGCTCTCCAACAGCTCCATGTCCTTCCTGTGCTGGGACCCCAGAGCTGGATGCAGTGTTCCAGGTGGGGTCTCACCAGAGCAGGGCAGAGGGGCAGAATCCCCTCCCTCGCTTGCTGCCCACAGGGCTTTGGATGCAGCCCAGGACACACTTGGCTTTCTGGGCTGGGAGTGCCCATGGCCAGCTCATGTCCAGCCTCTCACCCCCAGCACCCCCAAGTCCTTCTGGGCAGGGCTGCTCTCGATCTGTTCATCTCCAGCCTGGGTTGGCACTGGGGGTTGCCCTGACCTGTGGGAAGCACCACAGAAAATTTAAAGATAGCGGCTGAAGACAAACATACCACAGAAGATTTAGGGATGCTGATGGAAAACAGACACAGCACAGAAACTTTAAAAGTGCTGGAAGAAAACAAAGACAGCACAGTGCTTGAAAAGATAGAGATAGATACATGTTTCGATTTACGACCTTGGAGGAGGCTGCCTAAACTAGAACAATAAGCTTTTACAGCTAAAACAAAAATGCAGTTTTGTAGTTTTAAGTGAATATGATTTATAAAAGTAGAAATATATTCCTAGTAAGTAGAAACACGTTTTATGTAAACAAGAATTAAGATAAGTGATAGAACGAGTGATTTAAGGTTTAAAAATAGGCCTTGTAATTAAGTCCATTAGAAGGTTAAGATAATAAGTCTGTGCCGTAGACCATAATGACAGTGTTATCATTGGTCAGAAAAGTACGCAATGTGGTAAACCATGTACAATGATGATTGGTACAAATGTATTAGCACGCTTTGTGGCATTTGCTTATTGGCCTGGAACAATAAATAAGGAGATATATAACAAAAAGTTTAAGGTTAGACAGAAGTACTTTTAGACTGACCGCTTCTACCTCAACTTGGGTTACACTACTGCCTGTTGCAGCTGACGCTGCTCCTACTGATGCTGCTATTACTACTGTGCTGTAACTGCCTGGACATTAGAAATGCTGTTCTCAGCATCCTTCCTGTTTACCCTTCAATAAATATGAGACTGATGATGCAATAAACCTGCATCTGTGACATCTCTCCATCCTGGCAATCGGGCGACTACGATACTGACCCAGGTGCAGCAGCCAGCACCTGGCCTTGTTAAACCTCATGATGTTCACGTGGGCCACTTCTCCAGCGTATCCAGGGCCCTCTTGGTGGCATCCTACCCTTCAGGTGTGACACCAACTGCACCACTCACACTCACTTGGTGTCATCTGCGGGTTTGCATACTTGGTGAATTTGTACATCAGTATGTTGGAAAGGCAACATGCACTTTCCTCAGATGTGAGTGAGGATACAAGGTCTGAGCATACCAGAGTTAAATCTCAGCTTTATCCTAGGCTGTGTCTGGCACTGATTTCTTCGTTAAAGAACCTGAAATCTGTTAGCTGAAATGTACTACAAGATGCATAAATGATGTGCTGAAGCTATTGGAGATCTCTTAGCTCTCCACGCAACCAAAACTCTGAAGTGTAGCTGTGTTGGAGACGGGGGGGAGGGGGGGAGGGGGAGGGAGAGGGAATGTTATCAAAATCTTCTATTTCTTCTCCTGGAAACAATTTTCAATATCAACACTAAAACAGGGTGTGGGGTGTTAAATTCACAAAGATGTTTTCATAGCACACAAAAGACCTTTTCTTCTTTTCTTCCTTGCTACTGCTCTCAGCTTACATGTACACCTGATTTAATGGTACTGTAAAGGTTGAATAGTTACATGCTTCACAAATAACACATTCAACTACAGTTCTGGGGGGAAAATTGCCTAAAACAAACAATCCCTTTTAGAAGAAATCCTTAAGCCCTACAGTAAAACAAGTATAAAATGGAGAAAAATACAGATTTTGTGTCCTAAAAATGTATGCACCCTTTTAAATACTTAGGTTAGGAATTGTAACACAAAACCAACCCAAATTATAGCACCCACCCTGCTTTTGCTGAGTGTCTTTAGGTACAATGTACTCAGGCTGCCAAAGAAGAAATAACAATAACACACTGTACTGAGGATGTCACAAGTGGACATAGAAAGCCCTTCAGACACAATGAGATAATTTTACACAACTTCGAATTTACTTCCTCAATTGAGTAGTAGTGTTCTGTTTTGGTTTGGTTTGATTTTACTGTATTTTTTGGTTAGCTGGTTCATTCATGGGTTTTTATTTATTTTTTGTGATAAGCTTACTTATTGAAGAACAGAAGCCCCCTTTTGAACAAGCAAACAGAGAAATACACACACACACACACACACACACACACAAAATAGCCAGAGTTATTAGCCATACTGTAGCGGGTTTAGTTTGGTAAGCAGGCAGAAACACCAAGGTGTATAGTGGTTTAGTTCACTTATTTGCTTTTTTGAGATATGAATTAGGAGAAATGAAAAGCACACTCAGAATACTTTAAAGAGTATAAAGATAGTTTATTATTACTAGGTAGGATTAAAAGAAATAGAAACACTAAGAAAGACAAAAAACACTAAGAAACTATTCTTTTCTTTGCCAGCAACCCCCCTCCCGCATCACACCATCACACCAGGGCATGCAGCCTCCTTGCAGGCCGCCCAGGAGAGCAAGGAGGATAACAAGGATGGAATTTCTGGTCAGTATTAAAGTTCTTTAAAAATCTCTCCAAACTCAAGGGAAAAAAAGAGGTCTCTTCTCTGCTTCAGCGTGGTTTTTAAACTGCCACCTGCAACAGTCCTGCCTGCTTGGAAACAGTCCATTGCACTGAACATCCAAACATGGGGTGTTCTCAATTCCCCCCCACGTCCTTTAAATGCATAAAAGAACAATTTATGGTATTACAGCTTTTACCACGGTTGCAAAGGGTCGATATAAGCTTCACGTGGCTCGCGGCTATGCCCCCTTCTTTCCGCTGCCATCTTCCGTTCCATCTCGCATAACTCACTTTCTCCTTCTTCCTCCGACTTTAACACCACGGTGAACAGCTTCCATTGAAGAAAAAGCCCTTCTACTTCGATGCTGCCAGTTGTTTCATAGTTTCTTCAGTCTGAGAAAACTGAAAATCGGTTCCTGCCGGCTCTGTGTGGGACCCTGGGGAGTGGGGGAGGGGAAGCCCCTCCCAGGTCTTGGAAGCCGCTCCAGCGGTCTTGGCCTTGCAGTCCCCGATTGCTCTTTAGCTGCCCGCAGTTTTGAGGGGGGGGTGGCCCACAGCATGCCAGGGACTCCTGCCCTGGCACTGGGCAAAGGGAGGCTCAGCCCAGCTCCCCCTGAGCTGGGCCCGGAGCAATTCCCCCCTCCCCCCTTCCCACAGGAGCCTGGATTCAAAGAGGAAGTTCCCACACCTCTTGCAGGTTTAAATATGCGAATTCAAAAAGCATAATTGGATCGAGAAATTGTCAATCAACTTAGCTCTAACCCATGACACATACCTTAGCTAATCACTCAGCTTGCTGGAAGACCAATGGCAGGAACAGAGTTTTCCTATACCATTTATAATTTTACAGTAACTTTGACTAAACAAATTTTTTTAGAATACTGCGCAGATACCACAGCTTCTTTCTGCTTGTACATAGACGTTTGGGTTTCTTTAATCAGAAAATCAGATTCACAGAAATCAGAGCCAGAAAGGATACTGGATTGTACGTTTAGACTGGTCTTCCACATGTTACTCATGTATATGCAGCATGCCCAAAAAATTATCTGCATGAAAGGCTAGTGATTGCCATCACCTAGAAGGATTAAAGGAAGTTATTATTTTGCAGAAAGGCATTACTACCTAAAGTGCCATTGCTAATATAAAATTCAGTTTTTAGGGAAAAACACAATTAACACTGGAATAAAATTACTGTCTTTCAGAAAACTCAGTCTACAACCATATAAAAAAATTTAATTGGGAGGGCATAGATATAATTATCTAATGAAGTCTTTTTCACCTTTAATTTCTATTACCTTGTATGACAATAGATTTGTCTCTCTAAAAAGAAAACATTAGTTTTCTCCACATTGAAGTAATTTTTCAACATAAATGTATGTTCAATGCTTCCATGAATACACATTCCTCAAACAGACATTTTCCACAAGTTATTTTCAAATGACAACCTTCAAAATGTCTCTGATTCTTATACCTCTGATGTGGGGACCTGTATGGTGGCCTATAAGGACAAAGAGCAAAAGCCTCAATCTCCTCCTGAAAGGCAGCAGCCGGAAGATCTTTCTCCATTAGGGTGAGTGGATTGGCTCTTCCCAAGATCCTTTGTTCCCTCATCACTGTGTATGCATCTTCCGTTACTGCTATTGGTTTTGTCCTCTCCTCCCCTTTTCTACCCTATATGCTTCCCCTTCCAGAATTTTCTCCCTTCCCCACTCTCCCATTAGTCCCCATCCCTGACCACTCCTTCGGGTTTTCCCTATTGGCCCCTATACCTCAACCCCACCTATGTACCACCCCTGTGCCCTGAGACCATTGGCCCTCATGCTCTCTCTGCCCTCCTCGTCCCCATGCAAAACCTCACAACCCTGGTGTGTCTTTGTCTCTGCCTCTGGGAACCTTCATGCCATGTAAATAAAGTTCTTCTGTGGAACCCCATACGGAGACCCTCCCTTGCCTCCTTTATTGCTGCTGGGCTGTGGGGCTATGTTCTCCGGGAAGGCTGCGGCTTTCCACACTATGCCACACTTAAAAACGCACCTCAACACTCTGCAAGGGTTCTAAATAACTTTATCAAAGGCAACTTTATTTGCAGATTCAAAAATATTTTGTGGTACCATTTTTTGCCTTTGTCTTCAGAATTGCTTAGACTGAGACAGGTTTTCAAGATCTTTGCACGGGGCAGTTTTCCCCAAGATGAGCTTTCCATTCTCTTGCAACCCCTAAGCAATCAATATTGCTCTGCACAATCTCTTCAAGCAACATAAATCACAAAAGCAAGGCACTAATATATCCTGGATGAGTACAGATTAGTCTGTTCCATGGTATGACCTATTCTGCTCATGCTTAGAAAAATACTTCTTTAAAATAAGTCAAAAAATTAATTCCCCAAAATACTTGCCTTTTTGTGCAAGAAACAACAAAATTTTACACCTTTATCTAGTTAAACGTCAGAGTTTTTTTTTCAATAAAATCCTGAAATAATGAGCATATTTTGTATAAAATAAGAATAAATTTTTGCTGCTGGTGTTGTCATGGTGAGTAGACCATGCATTAACTACAAAATAAAGACGTTCCCATTCATTGACAGATCTGGGTCAAAAATAAAGTGGACTGTGGGAGGTGGCAACGTTGTTATATATGTTTTGATCTGCAGCTGGATTGCTCAGTTAAGGTTAATATTAAAAGAAATCTGCTTGTGAGAGTAGAAAAAATTGAAAATACAAGGAATGAAAAGCCCCGGCTGTAGCACTTATATTGTCATACTGAAATTTTGATAAGCCATGTTTTTGTTCCCAGTGGAGAACCTTTCTCATGGTTCAAACCTTTTGAGCAACCAAGGCCTGAAGGTACATTTCTCTAGTATTGATTCAACTGTACTAATTGTGCTTATGGCAATGTTGCCTACATCAGCTTGGGGTCTCCCTTTTCTTTCATTTGGGATGCTTGAAAATGCCTCCTGGTGTTGCTGTATGACATACCTTTACTGAAGTTGAGTTCTTTTTTTTTCCTCTCAAATGGACTACTGCTGAGCAAAGAGCTCCTTTTCTCTCTTGCTTGCTTTCATGTGTGATAGGAAAGCAGTCATACAAGATAACAGATTTAGTTTTATCTTCTGCTGAGTTTCAATATCAAACTTATAATTAACTTTTTTTTTTTTTTTTTCAACAGGGAAAGAAATAATCTGAAGTCTTCTTTTCCTTATAGGGCAAAACCAATTTCATAGCTTTCATATAAAATTACAATAGAATAAGGAAATGTTTCTGCCTTCAGTAGTGATGAACTCAAAGCAAGCATGCACTGGGTAATGCAGCTTGAGTTGTCATGCATTTTGTTGAATATTTCAAAAATGTCTTCCCCTGTCTTCAGTGTAGCAGGGGAAATTGAACACAGGGGTAATTTTCCACGATAACCAGTTGCTTTAAAAGGGAAAAAGGCAGGAATAGTACCACACACATATTTCTAAAGACATCCACACATTCTGTCTACCAGGCAATCTCCTCTAAACTTGCTTCTTTCTATATCTGATCTCCGTTTCAAATTCTATTTCTGCTCTTTGTCCATTCATTTAATCTTTCTACTCATTATTTAATTAATAAGAATTTGGGGGTTTGGGCATTGCTGGAGAGCTGAATAGCTATTGAAATATTTCAAATCACAATATTCATCAGAGAGACAGCTTTCTCAAAACAATTTGTGGACAAAATATTAACCAAAAAAAAAAGGAAAATACTTGTAAGTTAAAACAGAAACCAAAAAATATGCAAACACTTGAGCAGATGAAATACATCATATACAGGTTAGGAGAGTTAAACTTTGACTTCTTATAGTAACAATAGATTCTTCCAGGAAGATGAGGTGGTAAGGTAAGGTAAGGTAAGGTAAGAATGGTGAGACAATTGGTCCTTAAGTGTCAGAATCATCTCAGATCCATTTTAAGAAGGTGTACAAGCAAGGATAATCCTTCAACATGATTCTGTATTAATATCATTACTGTTTGTCAGGTTAATAGCTGGTTGACCACATAATTGAGTTACATTTTCCACATGTTTTCTATCGAATACAGCCCCCAATATGTGTAAAAAAAAACCTCTGTATACTCTCAAAAATATCTTGGAGATCTCCTGAAGAGTGTCTGTGAATTTAAGAACCGTATTGTGTTTACCTTGATTTTTTACATCATTTAGATCATCTGTGAAGTAGCATTCAATCCAAAGTCCATATAAAGCCTTCACAATCTTGTCCTTACAGGCAAAAAGTATTTGAATATATTTGAAGAGACTTCAGAGAAGTACACAAGTGTTTTACTAAAATTCAAAGCAAGCTACGAACAATTTGCAATTTGCATATCATTGGTAACCAGTTTTAATTTTACAACCCACACATCCATCCCTTGTTTCAAAGCTGCAGATGCTCCTCATTTAGCTCAAAACATTTTGTATGACATTTTGTAGATGATATGCCAGAGAATCAGGGCCTACAAAAGGTACTCATAAAAACATATTTCCCCCTGAGATTGAAAGCAGCAAATTGCATTCCACATAAAGTGAAAGTATGTCCAAGGTCAAAAGGGACGTCTTGCACTCATACACTTCAGGCAGACTGAAATTAAGAAAGTTGGAGGCTAAGCAGAAAAGGGAGTTACACAATGCCTGTTACAGAGACCAAAGAAATTAGAAAATACTTCAAGAATTTGCTTTACCCCAGCAAGAGCAATATGCCTGGGAATGCTTGAAGACAAAATCAATAAGCTTTGGCATTAGTTCTAAGCAAGCACTGATTCATTATAGAAGAATCTATTTCATTATAAATTAAAGTAGGGAGTTCTTGCTTTTATGTAAAGGAACAGTCATGAAAAAGCCTTAATTGTCAAAGTATTCTTCAAAGGAAGAAAGGTCCATTACTAGCCCTGCACACATGGAAAAAGAAACTATGTGAAGACAAATCTCAGCAGATATTTTCAGAAGCTAAGGTTAATCATGGATTTCTACAGAGTTCAGCAAAAGTCCTGCACCTCCTGCTCAGTACACTTTCACTTACTCTGCCTTTAACTACAGGGTTTGCTGACTGCAGGCTGAAAATTATCACACTGGTCTGACAATTTTTAAAATCCATCTCTTTACATTTGGTCTCACTGCAGAAAAATGGTCCAACTGCTTCCATAGTCCTTGGCAGGCTGGACATGGTTCTTGATTCCATTGATCTCTTGCCTCAGAATATCACCCAAGACATTTAGGAGAAGACAGCAGTAAGGCTGTGCGACAGCATTATGCCCTTGCTCTGATTTGAGGCTGAATTTCATTGACCCCCCAACATTAATTTAGACTGGCTATCAGCCCCATGGATTTATAGGGGAAAAATATCTAGAGAAAGATCACAGTCAAAAATCATGTAATATGATCATCTCAGTCATGGAGCTGATATCTTTCTTCCTCCCCTGAAAGAAATAAATGCTTTTTCTCAGGTCAGGAAACACTGATGAAACTGGCAGTGGCCACTATGGTGACACGCTCAGCTTTTAAAAGTTGCCTTCATTACAACTGATTTTCATGTGTAAGAGAAATCCCAGTGACACAATTGACTGCTATTCGCTATTTCCCACATTCTCGTCCAAACACGGATGCATTTTCTGTAGATTGCAGAGGTACACTCATTACATGCTCTTACATCATCCATATGGGCATGTTCTTGCTTGCATAGGAAAGGAGGCACAATTTATTAAATAAGAAAAATTTTGAAGTCAGATAAGGGTGTATGAAACCAGAACACTCCAATTTCTTCAGACAGCTTATTGCAAACAGTTGACCTTGAAGATATTTTAAAAAGCCCAAACAAGAAACAAGCACAAAATCTTTCAAAGTCAGGTAGTAGCTTCCCTGTTACTACACTTGGCCCTTGTAATAGAGATGACAGAAGCCCAGTGGTGATTTCTGTGCCTCGTAAGGATTATGCTATCACAACTCCATGAAATACATGGAACACTTTTGTAGAAGAGAAAATTAGGCTTGTCAGGTGATGATGCTAAGCATTACCATTGCTCCTATCAGACCCTAGGATGTATTTGAACATTTTAAATTTCATTATCATAAACAACACTATAAAGACAAGATCAATGTCCTCACAGCTGCATGGAATAGTGAGAGCAAGACCTTCCTTGATGATTGAAACTATCATGATATCAAAATTCAAAACAGGACAGAAAAAGATCCAAACTAGTAACTCTAAGGACTTTATATTATTAACTTTATGTACGGATTCTTTTCAGAATTTTGCTCCTTCAAATCTTGTTGTTAGAAGAGGGTTTAAGTGGTCAATGCAAGTCTTTGAGCTCTGCAAAACTGCTTTAATATGCTTGCCAGATTAGGTACATTCATTCATACAAACAAGCTTTGTGTCACGAATGGATTTTGATATAAGTTCAGCTCCTGTCTTTGCCCAGGCCTATGGCAGCAGGCAGGAGGTGTATTGAAGTGACCAGCACCCCAAAAATCCACTCTATCCACAAGTTCTTTAATAATAGCTGATTCAGTCTATTATGAAATGAATTATTTATTAATAGACAGGAAAACTAACAGACAAGACTTAAACCAAATTATTACTACACAGGGATAAACAAAAGAAATACTACTAGTAGATTGACATACAGTGCATGATACTGGTACCTTTTCAGTTACAGCTAGCAAAGAAATAGTATAAATCTAGGATTCAATGTATCTCACCATCCAAAGGCAGGTGGGGCACACACATCGGGATCCTTTCACTCAATCCCTGGGAAGTAACCGCGAAGCCTGCGTCCAAGCCTCGGGGAGAAGTCTCCGACATTTTCGGGATGTAAGAGGCTTCTGCCTCAGTCGTAACTCGTGTATCTTTTATAGTTGTAAAAGGGTGACTCTGAAGTCAGAAATATCTCTTAGCTCTTCCCCCATCGGCTCGCCAGACTAAGATGTTAATTCTTAGCTAGGTGTAAATCATATTTTGGCGCCAGAGATAACTGCTGATGGGCCCTTCCACCTATGGTTATCTCTTTATGCACCAGCTGTGATACACAGAGCCGGGGGGCAGGGGGGATGTCCTGCCACACTTTGCCAGATATCACTTTTTTCTTACTCTCCTTGTTCCAAAACCAGTCTCAGATCCGGCATCTGACAGTTTCTTCCTGCTTCTCATATTCCAACCTGCCGCTGCTCAACTTTCTTTTTATTGTTTCTCTTTTTACAATCCTTTTCATCCGATGCCCATCCCAAATTTACTTTCCCGGTAAAAACTTCATCTCCAGTGACATTTTCATATACTTTTGCTTTAAAACCTGTGGGTTTCTGAACCCCCAGAAATGCATCAGATAGGTAACACTTGTATGAACACCAGACAGGTAACACTTATGAAAGTGTTGTTTGTAACTGGCTTTCATGGAGGGTAGCTCAAGCTGTTACGGGGAATTATGCAAGAGATTAACATTTTCTGTATTTGAAGAAAAGTTCTGGGAAGAAAAAAAAAAAATTAAAAAATATTTTCCTTTTGGAAACACCTAAAAGTTTTAACTTGGAATTTTCAAACTGAAAGAACTTTTTAAGTGTCCTGTATAATTTTTTTGTCATTGCTGAACCAGACACAGATGTTATCCATCCTTGACAAATGTAACTGGTTTTTTTTTATTTCATGGTTTTCCATCTCAGTAGATTTAATTAATTTTTTTCAAGAACAGTGTCTGGTTTAGTGGTAGAAATCTAGAAATCTTAGAAGGTTCCTATCAGATTTTGTCCCAGGATCTCTAAAACACATATTACTTATCTGAGATTTTATTGAAAGCAAATTAAATTACCAATACAACTTCTCATTTACATGTAAATCTTCCCTGTTCTAATAAACATGAGAGCCCTTTCACGACAAGTGTCTGTATAGTGTCAACTAGTGAATAAAAGTAGATCAGTCTCTTTTTTAAGAATAAAAAACTTCTACTGTTTATAATTAGGTATCTAAGTGGCTAGGTTTTCAAAATTCCTAAGTATTCTTTTTCACAAGAAAGAAGATGAAAAGGAACAGGGTATTTTATTTTCCTCTTCTAAAAATCTTAGTTTTTCATTTTTAAATTTGAAAAGTTCACTTCTAAAAGATTATTAGTTAAATATGACCCAGAGAAATATGAGCAAGCTCTTCAATCACAGTGAGGGAAGGAAGAGTGTTCTAAGGTAAAGAAAATCAAAAGATGCCTCTCATTTTACAAGCAAGTCATCAGCTAAAAAATGTTAGGAATCTGTATGCCAGCTGTATTTAAATCCATGCTAGATTAATTTGTCTGGCTGAGTACCTGGTAAAGTGTGAAGATAACCAGGTTAGCTCAGAACAAGCCTCTCTGCATACAGAGGTCTTGAGGTCACACTAGTTCAGCACTTTACTTTGGCTTCAGCAAAGTTAATTAAATGCAGGAGAACTTTCCTCTAATGGAAATATTCATCTTCTGACATCACTTTGTTTGGAGTAAGGCTGTCTCTACAAGCAGTCAAATGTAGCTGGATGAGTACAGTCCTCTGTGAACTTCTACAATGAGTAAAGTCCTTCAGATTCTGGCCTCTAGACAGAACATTAGGTGTTTGGTGAAGCAAATTACAATGAACTGCCAGTTAGGCATGGATTCTTGTGTCCTTGGGTTAGTCTTGCATGAAAAAGAGAAAATAATTTCAATGGTTTTTCAGAAATTCAGTAGAAACCATGAGAGAAGATTGAGCATTCTATCAAGGAATAGAGATAAGAAGAAATAAGGAACACATGGGCATATATGCACACACAGACACTCTGAGAATTGTAAATAGTTCTGTATTTCTCTCTAACAGTGTTTTGCTTCTGACGTGAATATTCTCAAGATGTTTTATACAGTCCAGACTCTATGCTATATGTAATATTTGTGTGGCATTATTAGGCAACTAAATTGACTTTTTTCCCCCCTCTTTTATAACTTTGAGCTTATATTTTTCAAAGCTGTATATTGTAAAAGTTAGTCTAGAGAAACAGTTACATAGTTATGAATTTTCAGAGGAACCCATCATTGCACAAAAGATACCGACAACTACAAATAAGCCCTTTATAATGGTGCAGAAAGCAGTACAATGCAGTAGAGTGAACCCTTCCAGTATCTGGGGAGACTCCAGACACATGAGAAGCAGTGTGTTTCATTTTTTTGTTTTTCTTCTTGCTTAAGGTCATGTCCCTAAAGGATTGTCTACTGAAAAAAACAGCACTGCTGTTGTCTTCCTCTCATGAAGACTCTGCTGAGAAAAGAGCAGCTTCAAAGTAAATTGATCTCTCTGAGAAGCCCTGCCACCAGAGGCTGCTGAAGGTAGCTCTGGTCAGCCAGGGTTATATTTCATTACCAGGGTAAATGCCAAGTGTGCCCAGCCCTACAGCATTTTCAGCACTGCTAGGAATTTCTGTTATGACAGCCATGCCACTATTTTGTGGGCTGGCAGTAGAACTGGGGCTGGTCATTCTGCCTTTAATGCCTTTAACATTCTGCCTTTAATGCCTTTAACAGCTCATTTCCTTTCAGCCCTGAAACATCTTAAAATATGTAGGTCAGATGACACCTAGAGATGTAGTCATACAGTGTTTTGGGGTTTTTTAAAGTCAAATAAGCCTTTAGTTATATACTATTAGTTGGAGCTTTAACAGACTCTGCACTGCAGTATATTTTATAAACATAGATAATGTAGAAGATTTTATGGAAAAAAAAATCCAAGATACAGAACCATCTGCTCTACATTTCCTGTTCCATAGATACTGCGTAGGTGACACATAATCCATATGAACCCCTGCATGCATTAAGTGCATTCAGTCCTTTTGTTTAACCACTCAGCTATTGCTGTATATCATAGAGATTATTTCATAGCCCTCGAGTCATGAAGCACAAATTACTGAGTGACTGCAGTGTTACTTGCTGAGATGCTAGACTGCTGGCTGACTGTAACTATGTCAGATGGACAGCACTATTTCCTCTGAATTCCTTCGGGGGTTCTCCCAACAAAGGAAAATGGGTTTGAAGTTTTGCTTTTACCTGCTTGCTGCTAAGAAAGCTTGTAATAAAATCCATGCTGTTAACCCGTGTTAGTGCTGGAGGCTTCAAGCTGTGAGACAACAGTGCTTATAAGCTGGATCAACTCTGCTGAGTTAGCTAAATATGCGCAAGTATATGCACACCTGCAATAGATTAACCATTTTAAGGTAATTGCTCTGTCAACTACTCTAAATTTTTATCCAAGCAGGACAGCTTAAACTTATTTCTCCTTCAAAATTGTTGTAATTAGTGTGCACAGATTCAAAGCTTGAGCTTTTAAGTAGACAACTTACCTAACTGCTAATTTTCAAATAGAGCTGTCTGTCTAGGTGCTTGTCCTGGGTTGCAGTGTATTCTATTGCCATCTACATGAACTGTTGAAACCAGGTGGGTGGTGTTGCTTGCCTCCACCCTCTGGACTATCTTCTGTTAATGGGTTTTGCCATATGACTCATGGATAACCAGTTCCAGACAATATTCTGTTAATGGCCTTAATGACTGACAAAATTACATCATCCCATTGTGAGATGCTCCGCCAAGAATGCCATGCTGGATATAAGCTGAGATTGCAAACACGACAAGGAGCCCTGTCTACTGGCTTCACAGAGGACAAGAGCCACCAGATCTTCAGCCGGAGACCAGATCTTCCACAGAATCACCACTCCAACTGAGCTACTTTGTTTGGACTGCTACCACCACCCTAACAGGGTGTCAGGTTGTATCTGACTTTGTCAGTGCTTTTCCTTGTATTATTTCACTTATTTTAAATTTTTCCTTTTGAATTTTATTCTGACTTGCAGTCTCCCACTGGTTTGTTGTCAAACCAAGACAGTGCTCAAATTTGTCTTTTTTTTCTGAATATCTGAGACTCCTACCACACTGTTGAGAAAGTATTCAGGCCAGCTGATATCAAAACATGCAGGCCAGTGTTTCCGAAGGAAATTCTACCACGAACCCCCAAAGGAGTTATGCAGCTGGTTCTCTCTAATAAGGTTTTCCATGATGTTTTTCATAATCATGCTTCTACTTTTTTTAGATAAACACCTGATTGTAATTTGGTATTATTTTTGAAATATATTTTCCTTTAATGCATTTTTAAAAATACAAACAGATAATGTTCTGTAAACACATACTATCCAACCCAAAATCTTGCCTGAAAAAAAAACCCAAATAAGCCATGATATAGAATATAACTCACATGGCTTGTCTGCTTTGCAGCAATGGACTGTGATTTAGAATTGCATGCATGAAAATACAAAAAGGAACATAAACTGCACTATTAAAAAAACCTTAAACTAAAACATGGAAAACATTATTTGACTTCCTTGTTACAGTTGTTCTCCTGTCAGCAGTTTTCCTTTCCCCATTCCAGCCCTGTGATCCATTGTCATTTCTCATGATTCATGTCTAATTCACTCAAACTACAGCCCCCAGACAAAGCTGGTCAAGAAATTTCCAAGTGAAAAGTTTTTCACGGAAAAATATAGAAACACTGAACCCAGAAGGTTTCACAGAGGCGCTTTATTTTCAACAAACTTCCACAAGATCCCTGCCTGCTTTGTGCCATCTCAGTTATTGGGCTGCAAAGAAGCCTGACCATGCAAATGAGCTCCCAGCTGGGCTCTCCAGGGAGTCCAGACTCCCAAAGTCAAGAGCCCCAAGAGCCTCCATCTCTGTCTGAAGTGTTTATTTCAGATGACTGCTTTGGCAGAAGGAGGAAAGGAATCTGCAGTCCTGAAAGCTGACATTAGAGATGTTCTCTCAGGGCTTTCCACCACCCCACCACACACTCTGGTGACAATTTTACACTTGTAGAGTCCCTGGAAGATCCATTAATTCAAAGGTCTGCCATCTACTGGGATTGCATTTTTTTGTGTTGTTCAGTGTTGTTTTCCTAAAACCCAAGCCAGAATAGTTCCTTCTGTGAAAAAATTCAAAGTATCTTTTCTTTTTTTTTTTTCCTGAGTCAATACTCAAGCCTTCTTAGAGCATTAAACTTCCCTTGAGGGGGAAATTCAAAGATTTGAAATGCCATCCTCCAGAGACAGTCTGACATTCAGGGAATAAGATGCTACACCATGACAAGCACAGGCAGATCTCCTCATCTGAGCTGTAGCAAAAGTATTCTAAGTCACAACAGTCCCCATTCCTTTAAAAAGGGATGAGCATATCTCTCCAGACAGGCTTTCTCTGTTTGTACTCTCCCTAGGCAGACGCACCACAGAGTCTAACTCAACCATTCAAGAGACATATATGAGTAAAATAAATAATCATAAGGCAAATGCTTTTCTCCTGTACAGTAAAGCTTCATGCAAAAGTATTAAATCCATGAATCTGGCAGAGGAGATATTTCTGGTCTGTGACCAAATGTCTATATATTCAGATTAGTAACCTGGATGTACAAAGAGATCAGACAACACATAATTCTTAAATTTGATCATATAAATGCCACTTCTATAAAACAAATGTGGGGAGCTTAATCATGCTGCAGGATCCACTATATCCCAGTAAAATGGTCCTTTGGTACCCGTAAGCTATAAAACTTGCTTCTGATGTTCAGAATTAGGAAAACATAAGTTTCCCTTTAATTTTCTTGAAATCAGATACTCAAGCACACACACACACACAGACAGATAGACAGATATTTGATAGGTAGGCTAATTTTAGGAAAACTGGGCCATATCCTTCCTATCTCGTTCATATGTTTCTGCACTATGAATTCTTGTTTGGTAGTTACAGAAGAGTTGGCAGTGGCTGAATCAATGCTTGTTCACAGGAAATAAGCAGTGAGAAGTGATGTTTAAAAACACAACACTGAAAATTTTTAGAGATAAAAATGCCACTCGGCCCACTCTCATTTTAGTATTTCTAGCATTTTAGTTAAAATAATACCAAATTTTATTTTCTCATGTGTTGAGGAAAATATGCAAATATTTATGTCAATAATGTGTAAATATCAGAAAGTTTTTCTCTCAAAAAAGTGAAGGGGAACTATAAACTGTTTTCCAGTCAGACCTAACTATATATTTCCATGTGGTAGCTCAGTAATCCAAATGTCAGTGTTCATTACGAAGCTATTTTTGCATGTGACCGAACAGGAAGTTATTTCAAATTTAAAACAATATTAAGAATGTTTTTAGAAAGTAATTATATGATACTGATTCATTCGTACCTATTTCATATAGAATTAATAGAATGTATTTCCAGTATTTATGCATGGGTAAGCAGTGCTCTGAGTAAGATCCAAACATGGTAATACATCAGACCCTTCTGACAGGTAATCTAATTGTGTATGACAGCTTCTGTTTGCACGAATAACTATGATGACTGGGCCAGACTCCTTTCTCAGCAGTCCCAGTGGATGTCTAATGTGTTCCATGTATAATTTTTAGGTAGATAAATTGCAGATTACATACCACCATGCCTTTAGGAAATTGAAGGGACAGCATGGAAGCAAACTGCACAGGTACTGCTGCCCTTTCCTGGCTTTCTGGCAGCTGGGAAGCTTCTTGTCCTCTAAGCTTCCATAAATGTTTTCTTTTTTCTGTTTACATGACACACTCTATTAAGATATTTAAAGGCTTCACCAAGGTCTTGTGCTATTTTTCTTCCCAGACTTCAAAGGGAGTTTCATTGTAAGATCGGTTGTTTTGCTGAGACACTAACCTAAGCAAAAGACTGATTAACTGCCACAGTAAACTTTATCAACTGGCTCCTCTGTTTTTAAATGATAAGTTAAGAAAAAAGGGAAGAATTCCTCCAGTAAGACTTTCTTGAATGTGTTAAATGTCCTGCCATAAAATATTTCCAAAAGAGAGCAAACATGAATTACTTCTCCTAACACCGTAAAAATGTGGTTGGGTCATTTGTCAATAACAAGTGTCCCTCTATTAATAATGAATTATTAATTTATCTTTGACAAACTTGTTCAGTGTTCCCTGGAGCCCACATACTCATTGCCACAGATTGACTATGCACTCTGTGGACATCCACCTCTTCCTGTTTTAAAACTTGTGCATGATAAAGTCACCTATTTTTGGCAGGTTCTTGTACAAAAAGTGAGAAAATAGAAGTCCCCCAATCATAATGCACCTCTGTTTGCCACCATTCCAGTAATGATATAATGGGTTTGTTTTAAAATATCCTTAGGTATCTTTTTCCTTCCTCTTCCAAAGGAAAATCCTTACTCTATTCTTATCACTTCTCAAACAGAAGAAATTCCATATCTTTGGGTCTTCCATAAAAGCTTTTGTGTAGTTCTTCTAATTAATTATTTATTACTCCTTAGAAGAGGGAACAAATACTGTAGAGAGTTTTCAAGGCATAAATGTACAGATTTATAACCTCATATGACAATGATCTACTTATCTTTTCCTAATAATTCCCTACTCACAGTTTGCCTTCCTTTGTTATCATTTGGAAATGTAATTTGCCATTTTATTACCCATTGCCTGCATACATCTTCAAAGACAGCCTTTGTATTTACTTTACTGATTAATTTACTGTCATCAGTAAACTTTGTCCCCTTTACGTTCATCCCTTTTCCCTGGTTATTTACGGACAAATTTGGCCCAATGCATATACTGCAAGGCCCTACTGCCAACCTTCCCTCACTGAGGGTGCTGAAGAGTTACTCAACTCTCTGCTTTCCATCTTCTAAGCCAGTTATTTAAAAACATGATGGCCTTCCCCCTTATGCCATGACAGCTGAATTGCTCTAAGACCCTTTGAGAAGGGATCTTGTCAAATAACTTCTAGAAATCCAAGCAGAGCATATCAGCTGCAGGTCTCCTGTGTACGGGCTTGAAGTCTTCTTCAAAGAACTACAATAGATTTTCCAGGGCAAAATCTGCTTAACTCTTGCTTAGTGTCTAGTATTTATTCATATGAATATTTTATTTTTTTTTTCCGAAAGAATGGCGAGCAATATTTGTAGTACAAGTAGTCTGTCACTACCATGATGTCTCCTGGAACCTCCCTTAAAAACTAACGTTGCATTAATCATCTTCTAATTCTGTGACACTAATGTAGCTTTAATAATGAAACTACATATTACAGCTTATTATCTTAGCTACTTGTGTTTTGAGATCCCTTAAACTCTCAACAAATTCACAATATTTTTTACTACTCATTTTACTGACTTAATCTATGCTGGTTCTCATAACAATTCAATTTGAAAACATTTGATACCCCAGTACATCTGCAAAAGAAAGGATTCTGGTGCAGAAACTAAGGTCTTTCAGGATGAAACAGGTGTAAAAAATTAATTTCATTTTTTTGCTCTGGCCTGGTCTTTCTCATATATTTTATCTGCCTTTGGCTATACAGAGTATCTAGTCTATTTCCTAGTCCCAATATGTTAAAAAAAAAAGGTTGGGGATTTTTTAAATTGCTTTTTGTACGTTTCTTCACATTTGTCTCTCAGAACAATTTTTTCTTTTATTTTTGTTTTTTGAAGGAGACAGACATTATTGTGAGTGCTTCACTGACTAAGTACAGCTTCCTGATAAACTTCCCTTGAGCCCAAGTGTTTTCAAAGCTATGCTGGCAACAAAAGCTTTTTTGCCATTGGAAATACATAAAACCAAAAAAAAAAAAAAAAGGAAAAAAAA
>VZRO01000010.1:18054-43137 GCA_013397915.1 Daphoenositta chrysoptera | reverse complement strand
AAAAAAAGGAAAAAAAAAGAAAAGAAACTTCAAGACACATGAATTTATCTTGATCAAAGTGTCACTCTGGATTACATTCTGAAAGGTCCTACTTTCTCAACACACATAAGATTGTACACTGCACTTTCCCAGCAGTATCATTTGCCTGTGATAGGTTTTGTGTGGGCAAAGTCAAACTGCTTTGGCCTGCCACTTGGCATCACTGCTCAAGAAAAGCGAAAGCAGGATGGTTTCTAAATACCAAGGAGCTACCCTTCAAAATTTTGGCCTAAAACATCTTGTACCATTATTTATCCGATCAGAGACATAAGCAGGGGCTAGGTATTCAATTAATTTCCAGTCTGAAACATCCTAAACAACAGTTTGAGTAAAACCTTACCACCTTACTAGTCCTATGGCTTCTTTTGTGGCCAGTTCACCAACAAGAAGCCACACCAGCTATATAAACCACCCAGCCTCCTCCCAACTGTATTGCAGCAGCATGCACTTTCAAAAACCCTCAACAACATTTTGGAGTGGGCAGAAAAATAGAAGGTCTGCTTCACTAACTTTCCTTATATGACTTCACACTTCAGCTGCTGTACAACACATGGTTTGAATCCCAAAGGTATGACAGAAATTTTCAAATGACAATAAAAGAACAACAAAAAAATCTCTCCAACGTTGTAGGTTTGTCAAGCTGCTCAGACAAAACATGAAAGGATTCTTATGGGCCAGACACATCAGCTGCAATCAATACAGGACACTCACCATATCTGTCAAAATCTTGTCTTTCCCTATCTGACAGGCCTGTGTGCCTCTGAATGTATACAGCTACCTGTCTGTCAAATGCCTCAGTGTTCAATGTTTCTGTGGAGATTATAGTTATTTGTAGTCCTTACATGCAGAATGCTGGTCGCCACTCAGTGTTCAAATGAGTCTCAGAAACCTTGGCTTGTCTCTGACAATGCCTGTTACTGTGCAGGTTTTCAAGAGCCATAATAACAACCTACATGACTCAGTCTGTGAATCTGCTGGAAGTGATAACACTTCACTCTTATCAGTTGTGTCCCCAGCTTGCAGACACGAGGAAGAAATTCTTTTATCATTTATTTCTCATTGTTTTCCATCAGTACCTCTATAGGGCAAACACCGCCACTGAAAGCAGAATTCTGATGCCCTCACTCCTACCACACACGGTCTTATCCTCCAAATCCTTCCAATTTGCTTGATCAGTGTAGAGAACAAATCGAGGTAAAGAGTTTAGAAACTGTTCTTAAATTTTCTGGGGGAGAGAGAAAGAAGAGACAGAAAGTGATTTCTAAGTAGAGATCTATTACATCAGATTTTACCAAGGAGCTGCAGTTTCCATTTGATCTGCCCACTACCAGAAATAAGAGTGATTATATTCCTCTTTTGGTAGGACACTGCAAAAACTTCAGTTGCTCACTATTGTGCCATTCAGCCATTAACTATCTACTGACTGTTTAAAGCAGCACAAGGGGCTGCCAAGCACAATAAATAACAAATACGTGAGGCAGCTCTTCTTCTAGTTCAAAAGTGTAACCAAACATGGCAAAGTAATCCTTATTAGTACTGATGCCCTGATATTGCAAACCATCTGTGCACAGAAGTTGTCATAGCCGGGGCTAATTCCTGTGGGGAACTTTCAGCACATATCAGGTAAAAAGCATCAGGGAAATTATATAGCTCATCTCAAAGATCTGGTAGGGCTGCTATGTGGTAGAAATCCCCAGTCAGACTGAGAGAGAAAAATTCTCACATCCCAGTTTGTAGTTGCAAAAAATTATATTTTCACCTCCATATTTTTTATACACCCACCACCTCCTACAGAACCTTTATCTTTTTCTTGTTGGAGAAAGTTAAGGATTAGGCTAGATAGTTAGAATTAATTTGATCTTCATCCAAAGAACATTAAAATACCACCTCTTTCAAGATTGCAGACTGTCCTCATCTTACATAACCTGTGACGTGTGTGTCTACTGTTAGGTTTCTAAGAAATCTTCTGTGTGTTAGTAGGGTGACAAGTGAAAACACACAAAACAAGACTTTTTTATACTATTACCAAAAAATCCCCTTATACCTGTAATGTACAATGGGTATCTTTTAAGATTGAAAGATACAACGTTATGAAAAAGTCCTTCTAAAAAAAGGAAATTTTTATGAATGAACAACAAATTATGTAAAATCATCAACAGCTAGGCTTAGACAAAACAGGCTTCTCAAAAATAACAAAAGAAAGATCACAACTTAATAACATGTAAGGAGAAAAAAATTTAAAACCTTTCTCACAGCTTAGAAATTTACTACGATCACATGATGGAAAGAAAGAGGTAGTCATATAAAATAAAGTAATCATTAATTTTCAAGATGATGAATATCCATAACTTGCAAACGTACTCTTTCAAGGACCACATTTTTTTTTTAATAGTCTCATTACAATTAGCAGACTCTCATAGGAATATTTGCAGGAGCAGGCCCTATATTAATTTCAAAATAATACTATTTCATTCACAGGAAGCTATATGGAAAATTGCCTTTAAAATGCCTGTAAAATCCCCAAACATTTTATTTATAGTGAATTTCCAATTCACTGTCATCATCACTGTAGCCCCAAGATTTCTACTCAATTAGTGAATGCTCTATCAATCATTCACTGATATTTGACACTTAATAAATGTTAAATTGTGTTTAAATTACATGCTTCTATGAGGTGTTTAAGTATTTAACATTAATAGGCTTGCCAGTGATTGATTTTTTTCAAGTTGTTAACTATCAAGCCCTTCTTCAGACAAATCACCAGTAGTAAAATAAGGGGAATTGGCCAATTTCCTAGCACATCTTCACCCCATTACACACCCCAAGAAGACCATGTGCATCTATAAGGCAATTGTGTGGTTAATTTACTCATTCTGCTGTCATTTTCAGAAACAAAACCACTACAGACAATTTAACCACAGGGGTCTCTCACTTTTCATGGTGACAGCTCTGTGGCCCTCACTGAAGCAATCTCTGCAGAGGTACAGAAGAGATTTCTAAACGTTAGGCTACTGCGCTCGACCATTAAACCTCGGAGGCATCAAGAAGAACACAAAAGGATTGTCAGTGACAGGTCTGAAACTTGAAATATAAGAGGGGATAAAAATCAAAGCCTGCACAGGTATGTCATCCTTGGTCAGATAAAAATACCAGCAGAATGGATGATAAAGCAAGATTTCAAAAGCTGCTGCCTCTGGGAGAAACCTAACTCATTTATTTTTATCTGGATGTACAGACAGACTACGGAATGAGAGGCTGGAGAGCAGCACCACGGAAAGGGACCTGGGGGTCCTGGTCGATGGCAAATTTGACATCAGTCAGCAGAGCCCTGGCAGCCAGGAGGGCCAACCCTTGTCCTCGGGGCCATCAGGCACAGCATCGCCAGCCGGGCCAGGAAGGGGATTGTCCTGCTCTGTTCTGCACTGGCACAGCCTCACTTGAGTCTTGGGGGCAGTTTTGGGTTCCTCAATGTAGGAAAGATCTATAGCTTTTCAAGAGTCCAAAGAGAGGGCTGCAACCCCTGATCAGCTCTTGGTGTCAATTGTTTCTATGTCCAGTGAGCCAGGGTTGTAACTACCCATGCTGGGTAGAGCTAGGAGCTGCTGCCAAGGTGTATCCTTCTAAACAATTTTGTTTCTAATAAATTTCACCTTCTCTGAATTCAGCCTCCAAATGAACATGGATTTGATTCTGGTGAAGAACATTAAAAGAATTTTTTGCCTGTAATATTAACTAGAGAACAATCTCTGATTTAATGTAATTCTTGAGCACTTCGATATCTGTAGAGTCCAAATTAAACAAACCAAGTTTTTCTTGCACATATGTGTTACTTTAGTCTTATCTGAAATTAACTACATTTCATCAGCATATTTATATTTGTACACTACTAATATAGCAATGACCATGAGAGGATTTAATAAAACACTTGTGTAAGTGTGTTGATTACAGGATTGTGACAAAAGCAACACACATGATCCATGGACACAGTAGATTGCCATCCAAAAAATAAAATATTATCCACAACCTGAGACTCTTAGCTAAAAGAAGAGTAAAGCAATAGTTTTATAATGTGGAGACCCTCTGAAGTCCTTGCAACCAAAGCACACACATGATAAATAGGCTAGTAAGAGTTGTTGTACATGTGAAGATCAGTGTTGGTAAATTATTTAAAATAATGAAGAATGCCAACAATTCTTTATTAAATTGGATGTCTTTAACTGGGCAAAAATCATATTCTCAATGGGAAAAAAAGCCCCTCTTTTTGAATATAGATAGAACAGAATAGAAAGAAATAGACTAGATTAGAATAGACTAGAATATTTCAATTTAAAGAGACCTACAACAGTCATCTATTACAACGACCTGAATGATTCAGGACTCATCAAAATTGAAGGTATGTTATTAAGGACATTGTCCAAACACCTCTTAGACACTGACAAGCACTGGACATTTACCACCTCTCTAGGAAGCCTGTTCCAGTGATTCACCACTTTACAGGTAAAGAAATGCTTCCCAATATCAAGTCTGAATCTTCCTTAGTGCAGCTTTGAACTGTTCCTTCATGTCCTATCACTGGATCCCTCGGAGAAGAGATCAGCATCTCCACAGTAACATTGGTTTCTATTGTTTAATTCCATTTCCAACATGCCAGTGCAAACAAGCAGCTGGGAATTGGGGTTTTTTTATGCTTTCAAGACTTATCCCAGTTTGGTTTCCTTTGCAGCAAAATCTCAAGTGCCTCAGAAGCAGACTTATATTCAATTCATAAGTCCTACACAATTTTTTTTCAGGGCTGTATTAATTGCTCTAAATGTAGTAAAGCAATTTTACAAGGTGTCTGAACATGGTGACCCTAGCCTACATTTATTTATCTTTGTAATTTTTCTTTGTAGCCTCAGTACAGTGTCCCACAGATCATATGCTGCTGGAAAATCCTCTATCATACATTGTTTGATAGAGGTAAAGCTAGCATGGGAAAGAACCTGGAACAGGATTCTTAAAGCTAGGGGTTTCTTCTTGGCTGAAGTCTAAACCTCCAGGCACCTATGATTTTGCATTCAGCTGAGGTAACTTCCAAAATTATGCTAGAAGTGAAAAAGCAAATTTCCCTTTGCTAGTCATGCTGATGACAAAACAGAAGTGGTGTGAGTGGTCATGTGAGGCAAATGGGCTTTCACAAAATGTCCTCTGCATGTGTGCACTAAAGAGGTGATTTAAGGTAGTGAACTGCCTCAGTCCGAGCTGCAGGAGATGGTACTGAACAGTCTTGAGCATGCAACCAGGGTGGTGAGATTGATAAGCCTCACTGAAGCTCCACTGTAGCCTCCACAACCTAATTGCATTTGCACAGAATTGAAGCATGGGAAGGGGAATTGTAAGACAAGTTCAAAGCTCACAGTAGCTGTGACTGATATGTGAAGAATTTTATCCCTAAAAATGGCATAAGAGTGAGTATTATTCTAAATGAAGAATTCAAGAAGTTTCTTTTTACTATTTCATCAACAAATTACCTGTTCATGACAATGGTTTCCTAGTGATGTCACTGCTTTGGTAAGTTTTATCCAAATCAGAAACTAATTTCAGAAATAGGAATTTTTGATGTTTCAATAAAGTTAAGAACCTGTTATTAAGGTAGATTGCAAAATACATGCCTTGTTAGCCAAAGACATATTTCAGCAGAAGAGGGAAATAAAATCATGTTGGCAAGATACAAATCTGGATTTCCTTTATCAGGTCTTCCTTTATCATTTATAGAACAACCTTACGGAAACACAAAAACATTAGTACACAATTCTTCTTGTTAAATGCCTACTTGGAAGGCATACTGAAAAACTGGTTTATACAGGAGGAAAAAATGAAGCCAGGCTTACAGGTGGCAATAATGAGAACAACATGGTAACTATGCTGTCATAGAGATGCACGTTTATAAGTATTTGTTTATTCAGGTTGTCTCTGCAAACCTTTTTGAAAACTTTCAGGCTTTTATAGACTGACTGCTATAAAGTCAGACTTTCAGCAGGCCCAGAAAAAGCAGTCAAATATCTTTCAGCCCTTGACATTGACCCATTATTGCAAAAGTACTTGGAACTGCTTGAAATGGGCTGAAGCTTCCAGTTCAAATTCTGTGCTTTCAGAGACTAGGGATCCGTGATACAAACTGATGTCTATGAACACATCTGTGACTTTTACTGCACACTGTTGTAATACATGTGGTTTTTTTGGTCACTGTAAATTAACACTGCTAGTTGTGTTTAGCAACACGCATTGCAGCTAAAGTGAACACAAAACATCACTGCTGAATAGTCATGGTAATTTCTTTTTCATAGTAAATACATAAAATAAAGAAGGCCAAGACAAAAGCATATCTGGAGATAGTATCTTGAAATCTCTAGAAAAATAATTCAGAGTTCTACCGTCTTTTGCCCTTTGAAAAGTACTCTCCTGCTGGAAGTAGTGGTACTAATCTTAAGGTTTTGGCTCAACTGGGGAAGACTGCTTGGCTTCTCTGCCCCACCTCCCAACTCGGACTATAGTTTTGATAATTTTTGTTGCTGAGGGAAGAGCTGTTGTCTGTAAAAAGTACCAGAGTACCTTTTCCTAACACACTCAGGGCTGTCCCAAGTTATCTTACTATATTAAACAACCATTTAGTTTGGCTTCTCCAGCATTCTTTGTTGATTAAAGTGTGTGTTTGACAAGCAAGCTTCTAGACTTCAACTGCCTTAGCCCCTTTTTCTACTTATTCCACAATTATTATTAGCAATTTACTAATAATTAGACTAGCAAGAGAAAAACTGAGATTTTAAACAGAAGTGGGAGAGAAGTAGATGTTCAAGCTTCATAAGTTCCAGTTTAATACAGATGAAAAAGGAACAATTCGTATCATGGAATGGTTTGGGTTGGAAGGGACTATAAAGATCATCCAATTCCACCCCCTGCCATGGGCAAGGACACCTTCCATTAAACAAGATTGCTCCAAGCCCCATCCAGCCTGGCCTTAAACACCTGCAGGGATGGGGCATCCACAGCTTCTCTGGGCAACCTGTGTCAGGGCCTCACTACCCTCAGAGGGAAGAATTTCTTCCTAATATCTATCTAAACCTGCTGTCTTTCAGAGTGAAGCCAGTCCCCCTTGTCCTGTCACTACATGTCCTTGTAAATAGCCTCTCTCCATCTTCCATGTAGAATCCCTTCAGGTACTGGAAGGCCACAATTAGGTCACAACAAAGCTTTATCTGTTCCAGGCTGAACAATCCCAATTATCTCAGCCTGTATCCCTCTTAACAGCAAAATACACACAACTATGCTAGCCGCTATATGAAATTATCACAGAAAGCCAGAAGTTCAAGTATATATAGATTCATACAGATCTTCAGAAAAGAGATTATAGACAGCAATACTCTTTGACTCATCAATGTGCTTTGGCAACCAGGAAGGCCAACTATGTCCTGGGAGCATCAATCAAGACATTGCCAGCTGGGCCAGTGAGGGGATTGTCCTGCTCTGCTCTGGGGTTGGGCAGCCTCACCTCGAGTGCTGGGGGCAGTTTGGGGCACCACAATATAAAAAAGGCATTAAGCTGTCAGAGAGTGTCCAAAGGAGGCCATGAAGATGGTGAAGGGCCTCAAGGGGAAGCCATATGAGGAGTGGCTGAGGGGACCTGGCCTGTTCGGCCTGGAGGAGACTGGGGCAAGACCTCACTGGGGTCTGCAACTTCCTCCTTGGAAGGGGAAGAGGAGGGGCAGGCACCCAGTAACAGGACCCAAGGGAATGGCCTGAAGCTGAGTCATGAGAGGTTTAGGTTGGGTGTCCGGAAAATGCGTTCACCCAGAGGCTGTTTGGGCACTGAACAGGCTCCCCAGGGAAGTGGTCACAGCAGCAGCCTGACAGGGCTCAAGAAGTGTTTGGACAATGCTCTCAGGCTCATTGTGGAATTCCTGGGGTGTCTTTTGCAGGCCCAGAAACCGGACTCAATGATCATGATGGATCAGCACATTTTATGATTCTGTGATTGAGACAGCCATAAAATACTTTTAACTCTAAGTGTATAAAGTTGTATCTGACGATCTCTGTTTGTCCCCATCACCTGCAAATGAGCTTTTTGCATTTATTTCAGTGGACTTTAAAAAGTCCAAACATGTAGCTTGGACTATGCTAGAAATTATGGTTTCCATTACATAAAGCAGACAGCAACTTAGAAATGTAACCCTTAAAATAATAATTAGCGCTGAAAGTTTTTACACAGATGTTTGTGCATTCTATCTTCTTTTTTAAAAGAAATAAAAATAAGTGTGCAATACTGTAGATTTTTATTAATAGTTAAGAAAACAACTGCTCCTCTCATCATCCTACATGTGAATGCTTATCAATCAATTTTTAAAAAATCAAAGGTATTCATCTTCTCATAAAATATGCTTTTTTTTTTTATTTTAGAAGAAAGAGAAAAGTCAATTTGAGTTTGAAAGACACATTAAAAATATGAGCCCAAGAGTATGGAATACAAGACTGCAACTCCTAACATTTTTTTTCCCATCTATCAGAAGAAATCAAATTAAACCAGTTTGCCTCTAGGGCTTGAAATCATTACATTTCATCATTACAATTCATCTTAATAATGAAGTTAAAATTAACAGAAGGAAGACAAAATTTAAATAAACAACCACCAACCCTCAACCAAAAGCCTTTTCCTCTGCCACCACATGGGATTATTCAAGAAAAATGGAAAAAAGTGTGTCTGCTAGAGACATTTAAAATGAACTTTGAGGTATTGAGACCATAGGTGTCACTGGATTAATGAAACACAAGACTGTGCATACATTCTGAAGATAAATATTCAAAAGCAATAAATGTGTGCTTTCTAAACAAGATACAAAGAATATAAAATATAAAAACTAAGGTATGAAGCTTTGTAATAATTCTGTTAATAACCATACTCGCTCTGGAAATATCTGGTTCCAATGAAGCCTTTTTATTTATTCATCTTCAGAGAAAAGAAAGTATAGTGCAGAGGTCAGTAAAGGCATCTAATCTATCCAGGCCCCCCATAAATGCTTTAATTCGTTTTCTTGCATTCACTGACCTTGATCATAAACCGTGCTGAAATCTTTCAATTACTGCAGTGTGTGAGAAGTACCATACAGCATTAAGTCTGCTGTCTCCCATTCCCTTGGAATGCGCATGAAGCTTATTAGGTGTCCAGGGTTGCATTGTATTCTATTACCATCTACATGAACTGTTGAAACCAGGTGGGTGGCGTTGCTTGCCTCCTCCCTCCGGACTATCTTCTGTTAATGGGTTTTGCCACATGACTCATAGATAATCCGTTCCAGACAATGTTCTGTTAATGGCCCATCAAGGCCTTGCCACATGACTAACAAACTTACATCATCCCACTGTGAGATGCTCCACCCAGAGGGAGGAACCAAGCATTCCATCCTGGATATAACCTGAGATTTCTAACAACACAAGCAGCCTTTTCCACTGGATTCCCAGAGGACGAGAGCTACACAGCCATTGCTGGACATTCCGAGACCAGACCCAGGATCACTACTTTCAACAGGACCACTTCATTCAGACTGCTACCAATACCCTGCCCGACAGGGTGTCAGGTTGTATTCTGATTTTGTCAGTGTTCTTTTTCTTTTTTGTATTTTTTTGCATTTTTGCATTTATTTTTACCTTTTTTTTCCTTCTTCCTATTAAATCGTATCTTCTGACTTGGAGTCTCTCAATGGTTTGTTTTCAAACCTTGACATTAGGAATGTTTTAGATCACAAATTAAGTCCTTTAGGAGAAAAAGGTTGTCACATTCCAGCCATGACAATGATGCTGACAATATTGGATAGTGCTGTAAAGTGGAACAAAGAGACAGTGCTGGTTGTTTCTACAGCTGTCAGGAAAGACTCCCATCTTGCTATCTTCTTCTTGCTTTTTTTTTTTTTTTTTTTGACTAATTTCAATTTTTGTAGCACTAAATCATTGTGTACTCATTTTAAACATGCTGCATGCTTTAAATAGACCTGTGGAAAAAACCACACATGTACATTCCAGCTTGGTGAAGAGTGTAAACAGAAAGGAGTCTGACCCTAGGTGGTATTTCCACTTGCCCTTCTGCCCTTGAAGCCTAGAAGAATTTTTGTCAGCTACAGCAAAACCAGTGGGGATGACAGAAGTAGAAGTTTGTATTTGCCAGAGGGAAATTGCCCTCTCACAAGTTTCTCCACAGATTCTTTCTGCCTGAGAGTTGCCGGGTTACAAAGTGACTGAGTCAGCCGAACTAAATCTGAAATGACAAACTCCAGAGAGGGGCATGCTATAGCCAAGACAACACCAGAGGCAATCACTGGACCTGCAGTACACTTTCTATGCTTCCTCCTCATTTTGCAGCAATGACATATACAGAAGCAACACAAAAATCTTGAGCTTAACCCCACTGGAAAACTTAGAGGTCTACAAAGATTTGCAGTCAGTCAGTGCAAGTGCTTGTTTTGTTACCACTTCCTCACAGTCTGATTATCCTGGAAGCTGCTATGCCATTAAAGACTGTGGCCAGTCTTCCCACTTACTTGCCTGCTTCACATCTATCTTCAGCACACCACCTTACTCTCATTCAAGTCTCTTTGTAACAACAGTTCCTTTCGCTAGGCAGGACAGGTAGCATCTCTGTGGAATTCCTTGCTTCAGAATGGTTTGGATGCTACAAGCTTATGTGTGTCAAAAAAAACCCCCTGACAATTTTATGAAAGAATGATCCACACAGTCTATTAACACCATGGCACCACAATAGGAAATCGCTGAGTTGAAATGCTGAAGACCAGAAAAATACTCTGGGTAAGCATTTTTACACTCATTCCTTATACTTTTCCCCATTCATAAGTGACTGGCTACTCTCTGAAACAGGATAAATTGAAGGATGGGCCCTCAATTTGACTGCGGTTGGTTGCTTTTCTTTTTGCCTGTGATTTTTTGAATTGTTGTTTACTGTTACTAAGAAAAGTAGAACTAAGATGAGTGAAAACTTTAGCTGCAAATTATGCCCATAAATAATCACTGTTCGATTTGTCTTTCCTGGCTGGCAGTTTAGGTATAACACTATCATTACTTTTACTGAGACATCAAGTGCTTCGCAACTCACAACTCTAAGGTTTCCTTTAGAAATACGTATGCCCAGCAACTACAAGGGATCCCAATCTGATTCCCACATCTAGGTCTCATTATACTAGAAACAAAAAATATGACTGTAAATTTTTTCTTGTTATTATTGTTCACTAAGGTGAATGCCAAATTTTTTTTCTCTTCTGAATCCCCCTTGTAACTGAAAATTAAACTTCAAGAAACACAGATCACAGGTTTAGCCAGTTTCCCTCTTGAGAAAGTGGGCAGGCTCTAATGACCCTCTTTGAAACGTCTTCTGTCCCTTTAGATTCTCTACTTGTTCTCTGCACTTTTAACACCTTTATGGTTTGTTTCACAGAGTGAATGTTTGGAACAGATCTGCAAATCAATGAAACATCTAGGAGTATAAAAAACTGTTGCATTTTGAAAAACCCTAATCTGCCTGGGTTTTGGGCTTTTTAAAACTAATTTACAAATTTTCTTGGCATTTTCAACTTTACAAAAGTGAGCTGGAAATATCTTTTCTCTAATTAGTTTTTTTCAAAATCTTTTTTTCTCATCTGCATTGCCTACAGCAAAATGCTACCTGAAAGATCTGAAGAGGCAAAGTAGAGACCAAGCTGTTAGGCAGAAAAGGAGATCTCGGTGGACTGAGAGGCTGGGTTTTGATGGAACCAGCATAATGAATGGAGATGTCCCTACAGATCAGGTACTCATTTGCAGTAAATATCCAATGTATTGGTCTTTGCAACTGTTTAGCAACATTGAAAGAGCAGGAACTCTCAGTAAATAGAGAAAAGAACTGCACATTTGGAACACTGTCAGTAGTGCTCATGCTAATGGTAAAAGGAAAATTATGCTGCTTCTTATTTACCAAACCTTGCTAAATGGATCAGCGTGATTCTGTCACAATTTCCCACTAACTTTATACTCACATTTTAAGTAGTATGAAACAAGGAAGAGTGGATACATCCCATGCAGGGAAGTGTAATTTTCAACAGAAGGAGGACTTATTAATTTCATTCATCTTTTCCCAGAGAGTTAGGTACGACAAACAAAGCAAAAGCAATGTGTGAATCTCTTTCATGGCAACTAGTTTATTGCTGTTAACTACTTTGAAATGTTGGAATGGAACTTCTAAATTTATTATCAGAATAATTAAGGACATAAATAAAACTAATGAGAAACTATGCTGTTCTGGACACTTCAAAATGTAAAACTATAATACTTTATTAGAATCACAGAATCTATTATACTGGAAACAACCTCTGAGGTTATCAAGTCCAACCTATGATCAAATACCATGTCAACTAGACCAGGGTGTGGAGTGCCAGATCCAGTCTTCTCTTAACCACCTCTGGGGACAGTTACTTCCCCCCTTCCCTGGGCAGCCTGTTACAATGTCTAATCACCCTTTCCAGGAAGAAATTTCTCCTAATGCCTAACCTAAAGCTTGCCTGGCCCAGTTTGAGACTATGTCCTCTTGTCTTCTCTCTAGCTCCCTGGGAGAACAGATCAACACTCACCTGACTACAATCTCCTGCCAGGTAGTTGTGGAGAACAATAAGGTCACCCCTACCCCTCCTTTCCTCCCTCAGTTGTACCTCAACAGACTGGTGCTACAGACCCTTCTCCAGCTCTGTTCTCTTCTCTGGACTCTGTCCAGCTGTCAACACCCTTCCAGACTTGAGGGGCCCAGAACTGGACACAGGATTCAAGGTGTAGCCACACTGGTGTTCAGTACAGGGAAAGAATCCTTTCCCTGGTCCGGCTGTCCCAGTATTGCTGGCACAGGCCGGGATGCCCTTGGCCCTCTTTATCACCTGAGCACAGCCGGCTCGTGTTCAGATAACTGCTGACCAGTACTCCTGGTCCTTTTCCACCAGGCCGCTTTCCAGACACTCTGCCACAGCCTGTAATGCTGCAGGGATTGTTGCGGCCTGGGGTTGTTGTTACCCTGACATTTCTCTCATCAATGACATCAGTGATGAGCTGCACAACCAGCAGTGGGTAGTAATCAGTGGGCTGGATTATTCCAGGGAGTCTCTTGGTAATATCCCGTACTCCAAGGAGGTAGTAGACTTTCCTGTGGGATGGGTCTGGTGAGCATTGAGGTCCCTCCATTCCCCTCAGAAGTGAATCACCCACTACAACCTTTTTTCCCTGTTACCTGTGCTAAGGGTCTGTTTGATTGCCTGTGCTAATCTGGGAGACCCCTCAGATGGAGCTTCTTCTCCACTGTCATCTGACCTTCAAGTTGTAGGGCCTCATACCTATTTTCCAAGGGCTTCTGGGAAGGCAAGGGAGACTTCTTCTACCTCCCTGAGTAGGGACCTGTCTCCATTCCCCACCATCTTTCATGCCTCCTCCTTCAGTCTGATGGCAAGGGGGCCAGGACTTCTCTAATCCATGCTAAGTTTGCATCCACAGCATTTCTTTCAGGGATGGAAGGGTGTGATTTCACCACTCTGTTTCTCACTCCCTGACACTTTTCAGTCTGTCCACCTCCACTTGAAGCTCTGCCCCAGGCAGAACAGATCATCTGCTGTTCACACTGCACAGAGGCATCTTTTCCATTGTCTTCCAGTGCTAATACCAGGCTCTAACACTCCCTGTATGCACAGACCTGGGCAGCTGCTGCTTCTTGGAGAGCTCTCTCTGGGTCACTATGCTCCCTCTAGCAAAGGCTTTCAATCATTTGTAAAACACTTCTGGATCTGTTCTAGTTAGTTTTAAAGGCAGGGGGCACACAGTGTTTCTTGTAACAATCAGTTCTTCTGGTACTAACAGATGTTTAATTTGTAGCAAAGTGACATACTCAAGTCTTCCAGAAAAGATATATCCAGCATTATTCACCTTCAACTTAAGCAGTTCAATAAGCAGAATAGAAAACCAAGTAATCAGCCAACCAATATTTTTACTTCAGCAGCCTCTGGGTTTTCTCCAGGCTACCAGAAGCAAGGAAGATGCTGGTGCAGGAAGGAAGCCATGCTCATATAATTACTGAAAACCTGGACTCTGTATGACCTAATATTATTTCAGAATATCTAGTTACTGTTACATTTCTAATCTTAGGAGAGCAGGGTACTCTGTTTGACCAGTAGCTGGCTCAGCATGACAACAGTTCTGACTTGAGCACATAACAGCTTTCATAATATAAATATCCAATAAAAATAACATTAAAAATGTTTAGCTTTGATGTGATAGCTATGTTGCCCATGTATAACACAATCAATGTTCTCTCTTCACCCTCCTAGTAAAAAAAATTGTTAATGCAGAATAACTAAGGGCCTGCTTAATGAAACAGATTCAATTATTCAGTGAAAATTTATTTTTCTTGTTAACAAACCCAAAGAAATACAAGCTCTGCTTTGTAATACAACCATCATCTCAGACACAATATTCTAAAACATTATCAATAGTGCAGCTCAACACCTTCCAAGAAGCAGTAGTAGTATTTTGTATAACAGTAGCAGCAACCACTGAGGCAGTAATGATTTGAATGTTTCTGTTTCAGAATTAGAAAGGGCTTGTACGCCTAAAAGTCTCTACTTTTTCTAGTTATATTGCTTTTTCTAATGAAATATTTTTCCCTATAAGTCTCACTTCCTTTATAAGTCTTTTTGATATTCACTAACCTAATACTGGTCTTGTGGATCTTAATCCACATTTTCAATGCAAAATGTCAGGTCACTCACAGCATGCTCAATAAGACAAAAGAAGGCAAAGAAAGGCAGCAAGAACAGGTCCTCATCCACATGTTATTTATGCTCTTAAAGACAACAAATATACATTTGTACATATTCATGTATGTGTATAAAAAGAAATGTGGCTTAACTCCTGAAATCCTTGATCTTGTGGTCAAAAAGAGTCAGAAAAACAGAAATCCATGTGGTTAGTGGGACCAAATAATTGAATCCAGTGAACTGTGGGAGGTTTTAATGCTGAGGCTTTTTCACTGCTCACTGATATATTTCTTTTATTATAAATGGCCAGAAACTATGAAAAACCTTTACTGCACGATGTAATGATTGTTCATACAGAGAGAATTTTCTGTATTCTCCATTCTGCAGAGGGTAAACCTGACATTATAATCAACATATCTGCATTCAGTTGTTTAATCCCTTGACTTACATTTAGAAAATACAATAATATAGCAATAGAAAATAGTAATAATGTGTTTATTTTGCTGCACATGAATGATTTCTGCATCTGCAAAAGAGTCTGATGAGCTTTTGATTTTTCATTCATCACTAGGGATTTTAGGGTTTTTCATTGCACCATTGTTTTCAATCTCAGCAGAAACACTGAAGTAGATTCGCTGCCTTTAAATTGTGAAATATTTGCAATGCTACTTATGATTGTATTGAGCAAAAATTTAGGGATTTTTTTTTTTCCCCTGAATAGATTAAAGTATGTGATCAATAGGTAAGTGAGAGAAAATCATTCAAAGAAGGAAAAGAACAGGAACAAAGATTCCAAAAGTTCCCAGAGTCCCTCCTGAGTCTACCCAAACTGTAATTTTTTTTAAATAAGAGAAGTCTATAAATGTATCTAAAAATATCAAATTTAATGTAATGTGGTCAATATTAATTTGAATGAAAACCACATTTCTCTGTATCTGAGTTATTTATGCCTTTTAAATAACATTCTGAAGAAACAAGCAATGTTACTTTCAGCAAATGCTTGGTTTTGTTGCTAAACCGATAACAGTAGTTTGTGAGGTAATTAGGTTATTTTTCCTGCCGGGATATAAATACTTACTGGGTTTTGTACTCTATATGCTTGAAAACCAATGGTGTAACTTCTAGTATGGGAGTTATCTACTGATTTGATTTCAAATTTTATGTCCCTGTATTTTTAAATCACTTTAAAATTTACTTATTAAAAGGAATCACATTCTTGAAAAATGAACATGTATGTATATATATGTTTCGGGCAACTACAACATTTGGATAATATAAATTACTTTGTGCTCCAAGCAAAGATTTTATGTGGACAATAATTTCTTTTCATTGCTATGATTACAGATTTTTAAGCACATGTATTAAGTGGTATTCTTCTGTTTAACATACATTCTATAGTTCTATTCATTTTTTTACTTTAGCTGTTGTTTTACATTATGAAAAGTAGCAATTGATATGGATTATCAAGTTGCATTGTCTTGGAAGTATTTTGTTTAGGCATATTCTTTAACTTTTGTTTGAATTTACCTACCATATGTAAGAGAGATGTACATGTAGAATATATTCCTGAATGAAAGCTGAAATATTATTCATTTGTCTTTTGTTTTGCTTTGTTATAAGCTTATAGCAATAAGCCCAGTTCATTACCTGAAGCTAGCCTTCACAGTTCATTGTTCTTAAAATAAAGACCATAAATAATGAGTATAATTTATCTAGAATTTTAGACAGAATAGAATGGGTTTGCCTGGCTACTGTTGAGTTGGATTATGTCCTCAGGTATGTTGTTGAAAGTTAAATAATACATTGAAAGATGGAGAGTACTAAATAATGCAGGTTTGCAGGGTATGAGTTTTCTTATGTTAAGCAAGAGATCATTCTTTGAACAGAAAGTTGTAACTGGAATAAAAATATGCCCTTTTGCTAAAGAATTTTTTATTTTAGTCAATAAAACCAATTCATTAAGTTTCCAAATTAGCTATCAACCTATATGTTAGAAAATATTCAGACAACTCTTAAAAAATGCATTATGTATTCATTATGTATTATATATCAACACATGAAAAAACACAGGAAAAGATAATAATTTATATCGTGCCATACTTGAATTATTAAATACTTGTGGGAGAATTTACCTTCTTTATAATTTGATGAAGTAGCATTGTATTGCTTAAACATCATTTCTTCAAGACCTTTGAACTGCTCTGCACTTTTTTACAAATTCAGTGTCATATCCCTGCCTTGGTTTGTAACTCAGATAAAATACAATACTTAGAGAGTTAACTGCAGCAATAATGTTTATATTTCTATTTCTGAATAAACAAAAGCATTCAATATTGTACCTAAAACATTTTTTTAAAATCCTTTTAGAAATATAGGAACTATAATGTAGGAATATAGGAAATATAGTAGTGGTAGACTGCTGAATCATTTCTTTAACATAATGCCTGGGAGCTCATCATAGTGTACTGTCCATACCTGAGAGGCCAGGCACCCCAAGTGCTGGGCCATGTTTAATCATACTATTAACCCTTTAGAACACAACTGTGTTTGGATGTGTACCAGCTGTCAATGGATCAGAGAGTTCCTGGACAAAGCTGAGGGACTAGGACATGCCAGGGATCATTCCAATGTATCTTGATGTGAGCAGTGTTTGCTGCCTGATTTTGTGATCAGAGAATGACCTCTGCTTTTTTCTCTTTTGTAGCCCTTGAGTGTCATGCACCCATTCAGCATCTCCAGCTCTTTGGAAATGATCCTGCGGCATTTTTAGTTACCAGTGTCACATGCTGAGCCATGCAGTCCACATTGCCCCGTCCCAGTTAACTCCCAATACCAATATAATCTTTAGTTCAACATTACTGAAATATTGATTAACTTTCTGCAGATGTTTGATTAACCTTTAAGGTGTCTCATTGATATTCACAGCTGGGCTTCAAATTCTGTGTTTAATCTTCTGATGACACTTATGTCTCTTACAAGTTTTATTTTCTGCTTATACTTTACACTTCCCTGCCTAATTTTGGTAGGGTAACACCTGAATTTCAGACTTTTTTTCCAATATTTTCCCATTCATCTGGAAAAATAATACTAAATATTTTGCTCCCACATGTTTTACTTTATTTCTAGGAGGCAAAGTTATTTAAACATGCTTACCCAAATCAAGTCTCATAACTTTTAGTCCAATACATAGAAATTTTCCTATTAGTAATTCAGAAAGCACACATTTCTAGACGATATGGTGTTGTTTGATAAGACAGCAGGAAAGAAGCTATTTTCTGATTTAAAGATAGTTTATCTTCTTTGACAGTTTTCTTGCCAGTTAAAAAAAGTTGTCTTGGAAAATACTCCCTTCTCAAATTCAGCACAGATTGTGGTAGGCAAATAAGTATCTAAATATTACTGATCTCATAACTTTTTCTATGTTCATCAGGGTCAATTAGCAGAAATTAATTCATAGGGTAACACACACATCACAAAGTTAAGCCTTAAATTTTAAATGTTGCTTGTATGACACTGACAAATAAATTTTGTCTATGCTGATGATGAATCTTCAAAGTGTCAAAATACTTTTACCAAAGAAAGGATTGCCAAAAATCAATATAATCAACTTGTCATGGACATGATGACTATTTCCAACAATGTCCTGGTGCACAAATGAGATCACTCGTGCAAATGTCCTTTTCAGTCTTCTTCCCTTTCCCCACCCTCCTCTGGGCACAGTCAAATCAAGAATGACACAGAACTCAGATATGGTGCATTTCTTAAAGCACTAAAAGCACCCAGTGACTGTTAAGACAATTGAAGAACTAGACCCAAATAAACGAATTGTTTTTTTCTGATAAACATTCATCCATTTTTTTATACATTAACTATCCCAGATCAGATTAAAGCAGCAAATAACAACTGCATAACTGTCATTTTTTGGTTGTTTCAAATAATGAAGACTGATAGGTTTACACTGATGTATTTGCAGTAAATATTTGCAGTATATACCATTTATGTTTTTCTTATACTGACTCGCAGGTATGTACTTACCCGTGCTTCAGATTAATCTTCAAATTATTCTGTGCATGTTTGGTCACAAAGTGGTAATACTTGGCATTCAGCTACTGCATATTTTAAAGCATGTGGGAGCTCTACTGCAACGGGCTAGTGCTGCCTGCTTTGCTGTCAGCTAGAAGCTGCTGGAATTCATTAAAGCTGCACTGCCAGATAAACACAACTATGCCCTGCATGCTGGACCACTTGGTTCCCAGGACATGTGCATGTCTCCTTCTTACTGATGGTGTTCACACCAAAAGGGATATCACATAGGGCTTTGAATAGGGTTTCATGAACTATTTTAAGGCCACTGAAGATGCCAAACAGCTTTTTTTTTCCTGGTGCAAAGAGCAAAGCCTTTTAAGGAGAAACACTGATGCTGCCTTTGTCTCTGTTAGATGTTTTATATCTGAAGTCACACATCTGATAGGGCATTCATGGGTAACAGGAAATACATCTTAGTTAAGGAACAACTGATCAGCGAAAAGTCACTGAGGTTTTTTATTGTTAGGTATACCTATTAATTTATTTATCATTTACGAGGATCATAGATGATCAAGAGCATAATGTTGAGCACAGTTTTCAGAGGATGTAGAAGCTGAGAGCTCACAGTTTGGTGATGGGGTAAGGAGACTGTGGGAGCTGTTCCCACAGTACACAATGCTGGGAGCTTGGTTTTATTGTGGTTTCATAGAGATAAAAAACACAGTCATCCAAAATGCATCAGGATTCTTCCGGCTCCCCACACTGACTGATAAGAGCAAAGGACACACAGGTAGCAGTTTTCCCTAAAAAGCTGCTAATCCTCGTGGTAGTCTATGAAAAGCAGAGTAGCTCTTGGTTCAGCCTGCCTCAGTGCTATTTTCTGTAAAAGACAGTGCATAAATATAAATGTTTACATTTTCATTGTTTTTTAGTTAGGCACATGCTTAAATATATCTGAAGCATACTACTGAAATGTTAGCAATTATAACTGAAAGAGGGATAATTTTCCTAATAACTTACTGAACAAGATAGGGGCTTTCCATAGAAAAAGTCTGCAAAATTTACCCTAAGACATAAAACAATATTGTTAAATTGTCACTAGGTTTTCTTTTTTATGCTGTGTTTGTCATTTCTTTCTAACTCAGTGTCGTGGATTGGAGCTGAAAATTAATTGGCAGCTTTCTAATCCAATAAGCGCTTCTGCGATTGTGCATATTTAAGCTGGCAAGAAGCCCGGAAGAAGCCTCTTTGATCCAGCGGCGGCCCGGGGCTGAGCACCCCTCCCCCAGATGCCAGGATAAGGGGTCCTTGGCACGCATCGGGGCCCCCCCCCCCCTCCCCAAAAGCTGCAAGTAGTCAAAGAGCAATTGGGAGGCTGCAGCAAGATGCCAAGCAGCTCCCGAGAGATTGGGAGGGGTTTCACCCTCCCCCACTTCCCCGGGTCCCCCGTGGGCCTGGAGAAACCGATTTTTAACTGTTTCAAACCAAAGAAGCTGTTAAACAACTGACAACATTGACGGGGAAAAGTTTTCCTTCAACAGAAACTGCTCATCATGGAGTTAAAGAAGAAACAAGTAAGTCAGGCTGGCTGAACTGAACATGTCTGCGGAGGAGAAAGTGGGGCGGAGCCGTGATCGGCGCGGAGCTTAAAATCACTTTGTGGAAAGTGGGAAAGGGACTGTAATTACCATAAACTGTTCTGCTATCCATTTAAAGGATATGGGGGACTCAGAATACCCTATGTTTTGGATGCTCAGTGCTATAGGATGTCCCTGATCGGATAGACTATTGCAGTGACAGTTCTGGACCCACACAGAAGCAAAGAAGACCTCTTTCTTTTCCTGGAGTGTGAAAGGACTTTTTAAGAACTCTAATACTGACCAGAAATTCCATGTTTGTTAATTTCTTTGTCCTCTCTCTTGAGAAACCTGCGAGGAGGTCTGAGAGCTTTGAAAAAGTTCTGGGGAGGGAGAATAGGGGAATTGGCAAAAGAAGGAATGTGGGTTTTTTTTCCTTTTTACTTTCTTGGTGTAGTTTTTTTCCTGTTAATTCTACCTGGTAACAATAAACTATCTTTATACTGTTTAGAAGTGAGTAGGCCTGTTTTGCCATGTTTTTCTCCTAATTTATACATTTATATCTCACAAAAACAAATTAGTGAACTGAATCCCAGCTACAACTGGTGTTTCAACTTGTTCATTAAACCCAACCCATTAAACTCAGTTAAACTTCATGGACAATGAAGGCACTCATTTTATATGCAGTGAAAGTCTTGGGTCTGAGCTTATAGATTGTCTTCCTCAAAGGGTCCTCTTCCAAATCAGAATTTCAAATGGGTTCACATTAAAGACAGAATTTTAACTGGTGAGTCTTCCTGTAATTAACTGTGATAACACAGGGGATGTGGAATGCCCTTTAAAACATAGCTGTAGGCTTGCAGCTGTCTTTCTGGGATGTACTACAGTTCAGTCACTGTAGTGTGCATTATGATTTAACAGACCAAAAACATTTTTAAGAGATTGACATGTGATGTGGCAAAATTCAATCAGCTGAGAAAATAACCAGCTCTTCTAAAGATTTTAAAAGCATCAGCAGTCATGTTGATATTACTGTCGTTTGGCTAAAAAGTTACAAATCTGAATTTTGCTAGCCACAAGTGAGGTTTAAAAAGACGTAGGAATAGCCAATCAATTTCCTCTTAGTATTTCACAGACTGATGCACTAAAGTAAAAAAAGTCTGATCAGTGATTACAGGAAAATGGCTCCTCTGCCTTCCAGCTTCCTCCTGCACTGCTTACAATAGACTGCCCTCAGCTTGTGCTTCAGCCTTATCAAAACTGAATTGTTTCTTCCATTCAGAATAAATAACAGCCTGCAGGATGAACTTGCAATTAAAATGATAGGTGAACTTGTTTATTTAATCAAAGAAGCACACAGCTGTAACAATAAAATTTCCAAGTACCAGCCAAAGGGAGATCTAGACAGCATGCTGAGGATTCATAAGATAACATAAGGAGTTCTCACAACAAACTTGGTGCTATTTAAACCAAAGACATCCTGAGCACGAATCTTTAAGAGTAGAAAGCATATATGCTTTCCTGAACACTGCAGAGGGAACTTCACAAGATGGGAGCAGGCTGGCAGCAGAACAAAAAGTGTCAACAGTAGATGGATTAATTGGCCATAACCCACTGCCTCATGAATGCCAGGGGACAGCAGCAATGCCAGAACTGCCTTCAGGTTCTTGCCCTAATGAGGAATTGTGGAATAAGTTTCCCGCCTGCATTTTCCTCATGGGAGTACTTCACCCTCTAATGCTTTGGGCGGTTGAAACGGCAATGACTGATAATGTCTGACTCAAATTTAGATTCACAGGTAACAAAGCCAAAGCTAAGCCTACTTTTTCTACCTCATTTGGATTGCAGTCTTAATCATATTTACTTGCAATTTCTAAAAATATTTTCTATGTTTTGTTGCATACTTATATATAGGATTATAAATACTGAGGCAATAATGCTTTCCTTAGAGACAGGTCAGAAAAATGAATAGAAAAAACCATTATGAGAATTGTCTGCCTGAGACTCCTGAGGAAGTTATTTTTAACCTGAGATACTGTCAGGCAAGACACTTTCCTCAGTCACTGTGTTAGTGCCTTCAAAGGAGCAATGTTGAGGACTGCTCTGCCCACCCATCTGTGTGACCTTTTTTTCAAATCAGGAGGATATCCTGCATCTTTAAAATAGTACTAGTCTCTGATATGAAGTTCAAATTGCTGTGTGAAAAGAAAGAAAATAAAATGTCATAGATACTGTCTCATTCAGGCGTTCACTTCAGAATAATATCTACAATTAGTTTTTTCCTTTTTTTTTTTATTTTATTCACTTCAGGTCTACAGTTGCAAAAATACTAATAAGTAAGCTATATTTTCTGTTTGTTTCCCTTTTTCTTTTTTTGTCTTTTGAATTCCTGTCATGATCCGCTAACATAAAGCGGGGGTCGTGATGGTTCATTAACCAGAATCTCAGAGTGCAAAAGAAACAGGGAAAATTTTTTTAGTTTCAATCAAAACAATGCACTTTATTGCATGCCAACACACAGTTATTGCGATAGAGAGTGAGAGATGTAAGAAACAAAGGATAGAGAGAAAAAGAGGGGAGGGGGTATATAGCTACCAACAGCAAGGCGGAATCCTCGTGGTCATCAGCCAATAGATCCGTCTTCTTCCGTGGGGAGATCTCAAAGTGGGTCTTCTCAGAGAGTCTCTTTATAGTCTTTTCAAAAGCGAAGGGCAGATAGCCAAGGGGTGGGAGAGTAAGGCCCATTGTCTTGTGGAGACTGGTGCAGGCACAGGTGTACAGGACATTCCTTCACGCTCCAGTCCCTTCTCGCTTGGAGCAGGAACAGCACCAGAGCAAGCTGTTCAGCAAACACGCCAGCAAACCTCTGGCAGGGGTCCCACCTTGGCCAGGCCCAGACTTGCAAAGTTCTTTTCCCCCCACTTTGGGGGCTTTAGTCTCAGTCCCCATAGATGATCGTGAGACAGATGAAGGGTCTTCGGACTGACTCCTACAATCCCTTATACCCTTTTTATTCATTGAAATGCTGTCATAGTTATGATTATTGCAACAATATGCATTTTTCCCTCTGTTGTACAATATTTTTTAATATTAAACTCAGCTGGAACAACCAGAATGCAATTATGTATTTCCAATATTTATTTGAATAGAGTTACACCTGTTAAAGACAATTTTCAGAAAAATTGGACATCTGTATGGTCGAAACTAGTACTTACAGAATAATGCAAGAAAATCAGGCATTATTCTGCATCACAATGTTTGGCAAGTTTATTATACAGAAAGTACCTAAGAAAAGGTTACATGAAATAAGCTTTCCAAAACACACTAATTTGTACCTGAAGAGTTTAAACAAGATTTTTTTAAGAGAACCATAAAGAAATATTTCTGTCTTTTTCCACTTACTAATGTGGCAATAATAACAATCTGTGTTTTTTTAAACCTTTATTTGGCTTCAATTTATTTTGTGGCAAGTTGTTGGTGTTTTTTTCTTTGTGTTTGTTTTTTTTGTTTCATTGGTTTGGGATTCTTTTCTTTGTTTGTGTTTTTTTTAACTGAAAACAATAGACATTGACAAAGCAAAGCATAAACAGTAGAAAATGTTGCAACTCTGGATGAATAAACAGATCAATTTCCTAAAGGGTAAGACAAAGCCTGCAATGCATTATCCATTACTGTTCTAATATCTCTTACAATCTATCATTGTGACAAAAGTACAAGCTGTCTTCATTTTTCTGAGCTGTGGCCACTTTCTACACCTAGTGAAATCTGGTTCACATCTTAGTCTGTGTAAATTGCAAGCACTGCAGAATATGAAATCGAACGATGGTGTCACAGAAAAGACTAATAAAAAATTACAGGAGACTCCATGATATTTAAAATATCTGAAAATTGAAAACTTCAGCAGGAAAGATTGCAAATGCAGGTAAATGGAACCGCAATCTAAGTGCAGAGACTTTTCAGCACAGAGGTTTACAGCTGCATTCCTGGAAAGAGCCCTGTAACCCCCTTCCTTGAGGGGAGGTGGAAGTCCCTCTGCCATCTCCAAATGCACCATTTCTTTCACCTATTAACAGGGATGCAATATGTGCTGAATTCTCTTTGGCTTGACAAAAATGTGAGCCACTCTTTTATTTTCACATTTTTTATCCCTTTCAGTCTTATCAATTTTCTCATTACTAAGTCAGTGTACAAGAGTGTCTTGGGGTGACTTTATGATGTGTATCCCCTATCACCACTCTATGCCCAGAAGATGAATTCTGTGCCTTTAAGCCTGGGTGCGAGAGAAAAACTGAGTGAACTTTTCAAAACAATTGCTCAAGGACACACAGCTCTCTCTGCCTGGGGCTTGGCGGCAGGGAGGGTGGCAGAGGCGACCTTGTTTTCCAGCCAGCTTTCAGCTCTTTTCTCCGGAGAGAATATTCTTGGGACTTCTGGTTTGTTTCTTTTCTTCTTCTTCTCTTCGGGACTGTTTTACAACACCGGAGCGTATCGGGGAAGACTTTTCCTTCCGAGGCCCCTGGAAGGGGGCCCATCGACCCAGCTCTGAGAAGGAGGGAAGCCACACCCAGAGACAGACTCTGAAAATCTTCCCAGGTTTCCCTCCACAGCAAGGGATTTTATTATTTAGCATTATTATCCTT
>VZRO01000010.1:0-16971 GCA_013397915.1 Daphoenositta chrysoptera | reverse complement strand
CCAGTTCCAGCCAGCCTGACTTACTTGTTACTTCTTCCTCCAACTTTAACTCCATGGTGAACAGCTTCTGTGGAAGAAAAAGCTCTTCTCTTTCGAGGTTGCCTGTTGTTTAACAGTTTCTTCAGTTTGAAAAAGCTGAAAATCGGTTTCTTCCAGGACCACGGGGGACCCGGTGGAGTGGGGGAGGGGAGCCCCTCCCGAATTCTTGGGAGCCGCTCGGCTCATCCTTGCAGCAGCCCCCCAATTGCTCTTTGGCTGCTTGCAGCTTTCGGGGGGGGGGAGGCAGTGCCCCGATGCATGCCAGGGACCCTGTGCCCCGGCATTTGGGAGAGGGGGGGGCAGCCCCGGCTCCCCAGGGCCGGGTCTGGAGCTGTCCCCCTCCCCCTTGCAGCCTCTCTGGGCCGCTGGATCAAAGAGAGCGTTCCCTCGCCTCCTACAGGTTTAAATATGCAAAATTGCAGAAGTGCCATTGGATTAAGAAACTGTGAATTATTTCCAGCTCCAACCCACGACAAAGAGGCAGCGGAAAAGCACTGCGGAAGAAAGAGGGTGTCTGCATGATAGAAGGGAACTAAGAAAGAATTGGGGAAAAGGTGACAATTGGAATTGAGATGGAAAGGGGAAGAAAAGAAATTTTCCCCCTGCAATCTGTCAGGATTTCCTTTAAATTCCTCACTTACTTCCTTCTTAGGACACCAAAATTCATCTTGTATCTCACATGACACACCCAATTCATCACATACATGTGTATGTGTGCTTACAAAAATCCACCTGCATATATGTATGCACCTGAACTCACTTCCTGCTTTGTGTCTCCATTATTATCACTAAATATCCCAATGTGAATTACAAACACTTCTATAATTTCATAAAATGAAAGCCAATGCTTATTATAAATTGATACCTGAAGTCTCAGCCAAGAATAACTGTTAATTCAAATGACATTAATGTGTTAAATATTTTGTCATAGTTTATAGAGCTCCTAATTTTCCTTGATGGTCTCTTTCAACGGCTCATAAGTTGTTTCTACTTTTATTAATTGCTCAATTTTTAAAAATCTGAAACACAGATTTTCTAAAGCCTTGAAAGCCATATTCATGCAAAATCTGACATTTCAGCCTTTTACATTTAAGTGTTTGTGATCCAGGTATTCAGAAATATTTAAATGCCTAAAGATGTATCACAGTCTGAAAAGTATTGAGATATAAAGGTACAGCTGAAGCATAAGCTGTGAAATAGGCAGCTATCACGCTTATGCATTTCTGTCAGTCCTATTACGGATTGCTAAATGCTTTTGAAATCTAGTCTTGTAATCCTAAACTTAGGGGTTTTTTAAGAAGAATCTTCCTAAGGGAAGCACAATTATAGTGTATATCCACAGACCATGAATATATAATACATGACAGTGTGATTCTCATTCTTAGTCCAAAATAGGTATTTTTATAAATAATTGTTGTTAAAAACCAATGACCTTACAGATTAGGTTGCCTTTTGACTTTTTATCACAAAAACACAGACGTCAGACTGCTACGCAGTAAGTGACTTACAAGCTACTAGCAGAGCATTGGTATAAACAAGATAATAGCCATTTGTCCTCTAAGGTAAATTTTTACAGTACTCATCAATTCTAAGTAAAATCAGAACATTCTAGTTAAATTATATGGCAATAATTTCAATGGCGAAAGATACTATTTCATGTCTGCTGCTGTGGTTCACAAACTTAAAACAAGACTGACACTCTCATGGCAAGTCTATTTCCATACACAGAGAGGTCAGCTTTGGCTGTTTTAGTCCATTTATTCAAAGAAAGAATTTATGGAAATATCTCGTCCTTTCCATTAGTACTTCAAATTCTCAGAATGGTTTCAACAAGAATGTTGGAAGAGAAGATCTGAAATACAATAGGATCAGTTCTTTGCTTTAATTTTACTATTTTGCTTTCCACCTTCCCTTTCTCTGACAGAGGAGAAAAAAAATAATTAGTAATGCTTAAGAACGTGGAGACGGATGAGACTTTTTCAAAGACTGTCAATAATCACATGTTCTAAGCAGAACATTCCCCATCTAAGCACAAAATCTTCTCTGCCATAGTCTGTTGTGATCCTCATGGATTCCAACTCCGGTATACTTTCTGCTCCCCTGCCAGTGTGTAAAAAACCAACTCAACTACAATTTAAATCAGAGATAATGTGAAGTTTCTGCAGAGAAAGACAGAGTAGGAAGCCAGAGACTGACTCCAGAGTGAGGAGATAAGTATTAAGAAGAATACCATTTGGGAACAGTATCATTTTGGGAGCTGGTGAAGAAAAAACTCTCAGGTCAAAGCAGCAAGCTATAGAAGAAATGGGGGGAAACAAGAAAATCAGTGCATTAGAAGGTTTGACTGTCAGAGAAAGAGATTTGTATAAGAAGTCTTCAACAGGATGAGAATCTGGAAAGGACAGGAAAAAAGTGTAGGGATGAAACAGAAGGAGTAGAAAAACAGGTTCAGCTGAAATGGGCAGTAAGAGCTCGAACTCAGTGAAGGACACGGTCCAAGATCTAATGGAAGTCTGCATCCTGGAACAGACATCTAGGTTCTCACGGTTTACTATTGCCATGTTGACAGTAGCACCTGAAAAAAGCATGGAAAAATCATGGATGAAGGGTCAAGTTGTGTTTCCTACCTCTCAGCTATAGGGTGTGACACACACAGTGCACTCCAGGGTCCAACAGCTCTGCTGACATGTCTTTCTGAGTCTGAACAGGTTCTAATCCTGCTGATGACTTATTTCTGTGTCACTATCAACCTCAGGGACATATTTTTGGAGGCCTGTTTCCATTTTTATTTTTTTATAAAAACCAGACTGAAAAACTGTATTTCCTATCAAGAAATGGGAGTCAGAAGTAGCATGGTCTGTGCAAACTTTATGCAATTTTTTTCCCTTGCATTACATACCTGTATCCTGCATCAGCACACAGATAGATCAGACCTGTTGCTGAATTCAGCTGTGCAATGAGCAAAACTGACCTCTAGAGCCCCAGTTTCTTCTGTTACAGAATTAAGATTGTGCTGCAGTGAATGGGAACGACTGAATTCATAAAAGCAGCGATAAGAACTGAAAGACGAAAAATATGGAAAATAAGAAGAGTAAAGTAAGTGGGAAATATACTTACATGAGAAGATAAGATATGGGGGGAAAAGCTGTGGCTGAAATAAGGAATAAACCAGCAAGCTTTTAAGGCATACAAGGAATAAAGAACTATCATGAATACTTCAGCAATGGGTATAGAAAATTGTAAATCATGATACAGAAAAAAGTAGAGCAAAGACTTTTCCTCAGGGATTGGAAGAAAAAACAATGCTTTACTTACAACATTTCACAGGGATCCAATAAAATCTATTGCTATCTGAGAACAATGTTACAGAGAATCTATTAGAATTATGTAGTATTGCATCAACAAAAGGCCAGTGTAACTTTATCCACACATTTTTAGTAATTTGGCTGAAGGATTTTCTGGACTTTTCTTACTGGTATTATATTGAATAACAAATCAAAGACATTCTAAAGGGCTCAGGAAATTTAAGATTTCTCCAATGGGAAATTATGGATATTTATGTCATATGAGGAAGAGACATAGAAAAGCTATCATGGAATAAAAATAAAATGAAAATGATATAATCCAGATCAACTGCTACTATCTAAATGAAAAAAAAAGCTCTTGTAAATTAAATCAGATTCTACCTTTGGTGAGATTAGAACTTTGCTTGGTGAATGCACAAATAAAATTTTTATGAGGCTTTTGACTTAGCATCTCTTATCCTTTAATTAGCAAATTAATGACAAACACTACAACAAAGCATATATTAAAAGGACAGATAATTATACAACTGATTAGTTGCAAAAACAACCAGCAATAAAGACTCCTAATTAAATATGGGTTAGAAGTGAATAGTGTAAACCACCACGTTTCTAAGTGTGATTCAGAAGTATGTATTACATTAGCACAGAAGCCCATGAAAGTTACACAAACCTACTGGATAAGGGTAAGGCAAAGGGGAACAGATCAGGTATGGAAAAAAATTATTATTTTACAGAGGAAAAAAAATTATTTCTTTCTATGTCACCCAAAGCCAAAATTCAATATATGTTGCATAATGAAAAAGCATTCCTCATAGTAGAAAGTCTGAAAAAGAAATTCTGGGTCATTACAGAAAAAAAAAAAAAAATCCCAGTAAAATATAGGTACTACATGGTTTAATGAAACCTAGAAGGCACAAGGAAGGAGGAGAAGTAATGAAAAGCAGTGGTGATTTTCTGCCTCTAGATAGGCCTGGTGAGATTGATACTGGCAAACTGCCTCCCATTCTGCATCTGCATACAGTTCATTTTTAAAATGTCACTGAAAAAATTGGAGATGATTTAGAAAAAATCTGCAAAATTATTCCAGGCTGCAGAAAATTCAGGTGAACAAGGACTTAAAAATATGAGTCTGTTTATTGTTGCTGTGCCTTTTTTAAGCGTGGCATGGTGTAGCAAGCCGCAACCTTCCCAGAGAGCATGGCCCCGCAGCCCAGTGGTGATAAAGGAGTCAAGGGAGGGTCTCTGCATGAGGTTCCACAGAAGAACTTTATTTACATGGCATGAAGGTTCCCAGAGGCGAAGACAAAGACACACCAGGGTCGTAGGGTTTTGTATGGGGACGAAGAGGGCGGAGATAGCATGAGGGCCAATGGTCTCAGGGCACAAGGGCGGTACATGGGCAGGGTTGAGGTACAGGGGCCAGCTGGGAAAACCCGAAGGAATGGCCCGGAACGGGGACCAATGGGAAAGCGGGTAAGGAAGAACAGTCTAGAAGGGGAGACATATAGGGTAGGTAAGGGGAGGAGAGATACAGAACCAGTAGCAGTAACAAAAGGTGCATACATAATGGGGAGGGAACAAAGGATCTTGGGAGGAGCCAATTCACTCACCCTAACCATGAGAGATCTTGCAGCTGCGAGAGGAGGAGCTCTCTCTCTCCTCTGAGGAGGAGACTGAGGCCTTTGCTCTTTGTCCTTATAGGCCACCATGCAGGTTCCCACAGTTTATCTTAGCAAAAAAAAAATCGACATGGCAGATAGCTTGATTGCTATAAGCTCCCTCACAATGTACTAGAGGAGTCTTTAATCTAGCAGGGAAAGACAGAAACCAATAGTTAGAAATGGAAGGCAGGAAAATTCAAAATAGAAATAAGATAGAAAGTTTAACAGTGCAGATGAATAACAGCTGGAATAAACTCCCAAAGGGAATGGTAGATTGTTCATTGCTTGGTGCTCTCAAATCAAATCTAGGCATCTTTGCAGCAAATGTGCTTTGTCTCAAGTCACTGAAAGAAATGTAATGTCCTGTAAAATGCAGGACATACATGAGTAGGTCATCTAAAGGTCTCTTTTGGCCTTAAAATCTGTCAGTCAAAGGTAAGCCTGTAAAATATTGCTGCTCAAAATTGGATTTTAACCCTCCTTCTACCACACAACATGCCTGCATTATGTCTCTCAAATCACTCAATTCAAAATGTTTGTAAGCAGTTGTGGACAGTGTTTGGTCAGTGTTTGGTGCTTGGATTTCCATGTTACATTCTTTTTTACTGATGTTTACCATCACAATCAAAGCCAATAAAAACAATGCCGGAGAACTTTACAGCATCTTTATCTAAATTAGCCTCTGGGAATTTCAAAGTAACGGATCTTAACTAAAAGCCTATTAGCAAAGCAGTGATTTTTATACTGTCAGGAAAGTATAGATAGATTTCACTGAGTGAGACATGAAAGTGTGTATTACATAATGACAGTCCAATGACCAAAAGGTCTTTCATATAGGTTGTAAATGATTTTGTTCAATGATCAAGGCAATGAATCTATAAATAGTGTACACTTACAAAAGACTCTGTAAAACATGCTCAAAAATGCTTCAAAAATACTGATGTTGGTTCACTTCACAGTATTTTTTCTACTTGCAAGTAATACAGGCCCATCTTTGTTGGATTTCACACTGCCCTAGTGACAATTGGAGAAATGTCCTCTTCTCCAAATCTTCACAAATTGTAAGTCATAAAGAAAGAAATACTAAATGGATCCTATTATGCTATCTAGACAAAATGGGAACTAACTACTCCAAATACAGAAGTATAAACTGGTAAAAATTAGAGAACTCTGTGCACAATAACATGTCACCTAGTGACCTATACACCTTGTGGTGTGGTTTAAGAAAACCTCTGGGCCTCTCTGACCAAATTCCCATTAGCTCTGGAATATACATTGTTGGATAAAGATAAGGCTTGAGAGGGTGTCAACTGCCTCGGGAAATAGCAATTTAAACCCATGCCCACTGCTCTGTCTGAACATAAGGAAAGTGGTAAGTTACCAGGTGTTTGCCCTTTAGATTTACTTAGCCTGGAAATCTTCAGAAGATGGGTAAAACATCCGTTTGTTGTTCTTCTCTTCCAGACAGAATATTCTAGGGATCTAACTCAGCTTCCCAAAGAAGGGGTAGGCTTCATAGACTAATACAGTTTTACAGCTCCATCAAGAGTTAAAAGTAGTGTCTTCCATTCTGCTCAGACATGAATATAAGGTAAGCCTTAAATTATTTTCTCAGCAATGGATATTATCTATTTTGTATTCAGATAAAATCAGGCACATAAGATCTTTGCCTATCACCTTACAAGTGATTTTTGCTGTTGTTCCTTTGTCTAGAAATCAGGTTATTAAGTGAAAACAAATAATTGTTACTTTTTCATTCAAAATGATGCTATTTTTAATGTATCTGTGCATATACTTGAATGTTTTTGCTGAAACAGCAAATTGCATTTATGCAGCACAATTACTGAGACTGGGTCTGTTATTCAAATTCAAATATTCTAGCAATCTTCTCTTAGAAAGGCAATGGTAGACTTGGCAGGGAGCCTAAGGAGATGTAAGAATTGTTCTATACTCACTTTTCTGAACAACCAATCAAATTGCGGCAAGTACCCATGTACAGGCAACACAGGCTGTTATCACACACAGCAGAAATTTAGGGATGGTCCCTACACTAGTGAGGTAAAGGAGAGGGGGCTGTGAGGCAGTGGCTCTTTTCAGTACTAGAATAACAGAAGCTTTTCATTATTCCTTTATCACGTGTAATCTCAGTTTTTATCACTAAAATCATTCTAAGTGTGGGCTGTTTAGTCCAGAGGATTTTTTTTGTTGTTGTTTTATTTTGTTTTCTTGGGTTTTGGTTTTTAAACACATATTACTACTTTTTATGGCTTGACAGCCTTATCTATGCTTTGATTGTAAAGTACTCTTGTTTGAGATGGATCTGACTGACTATGAATGTAACTTGAGAAATTTTCTTGAATCAACAGCATAATATCTTAAATATTTTTGCATCTTGACAGGCTGGAAAAGAAGATTTTGCCCACCAGTTGTTTTGTCTAATAATTCTTCTCTTCTAAAAGATATTTTTACTCATTTGTTATAATTTATTAAGTCTATTTTTTCATAATGATCATCCCAGTACTCCTGATGCCAGTGCAGAAGATGTAGAATGGGTGAAGCATCATGTGAGAGCTTAGAATAACAAAGCATTCCCTTAGAGGTTCAATTCCTAGGAAGACAAAATCTTGAGGAGATTGCATGCAAGTCTTCAATTACACATTTCTACATTGCACAGCTTTGAACACATCTAAAATGCATAAACCATTACATGTTTAGAAATGCACAAGATAAAATTAGTTTCATGTAATCTGTCATCTGGGTATCACAGAAACCTCCCCTCCACTTCCTTTTACTGATCCCCTCCTCCCACACATCCTATACCAAATGGATACATATTCTGGTTTATCAATAAAAACTGTCTTAAATTAACAATTCAGTCTCCTTTCATCTTTTCTGAATAGAAGAAGCCAAGGCAGTATCACTTGACTGCAGTCACATTGCAATCTGCTTTCTTTTGTTGTAGCTTTTCCATTAGTACCTTTAAACCAACCTTTTGTTTCATTTTTTTCATGACTACTTGTCATGGGGTGATGTCATGAGGCTCCTTTATTCCATAACCGTCTGCTGAGTGCCCAAGGTGTCCACACCTTTAAGGTGGACCCGGGGGCGGGGCCAGAGCCTCGGGCCCCCAGGTGCGGGTCGGTTGAACGGCTCGGCCCAACAACCCGGGGACAGCGGCTCTGCCGGGCTTGGGGAGGGAGTGCGCTGGCGATGCTGCGGTGCTCTCTCTCTCACGGTCTGGTTTTTTCCATTCTTGCTGGTTTAGGAAAAGGTTTTGTTTGTTTTCCCCTTTCCTTCCCCTGATCTCCTGTTTTCCTTCCCTTCTCTCTGGACCGGGGGGCCTGCGGGGTGGTCCCGCCGGTCCGAACCCTGAGGAAGACCAGGCCAGCGAGCGAAGGGGCAAAGGGACACAGAAACCCACCAGCATCACCTGCTGTGAGGAGCAGAGCTGACATTGATGAGGAGTCAACAGGTTTTTTTCCAAAGCAGCCTGCTTTGTGGACTCCCCTTGCCCTCCCACAGACTGGGGGGGGAGGGGGGTGGGGGGCAGTTGTTGCCTCCCTGTGGGCATCCTTTCCTTTTTCTTTGTTTTTCTTTTTCCAGTTGTGTTTTATGTTAATAAACAGTTCAGGGGTTTTTTTCCACTTTCACTTGCTTTTATTAATTTGTTTTATTGGCGGACAAAAAGGGGAGGCCCCCTTTTTTTCCTTGGGGGAGGTGCTTGTGCCAAAGCATTTCCTCCTAAGACTTTTGTCTCTAAAACTGGGACACTACTGTGCTTTAAGTAAGGGCTCCAGCTATTGGAGACATAAGCTGCAAGATGACAAGAATAACATGTTTCAAACCAAAATATTAATGACAATATGTAAGAGACTCATATAACCATTTTTCCTTAGCAACAGCATGCATAGCCTTGCAGTAAGACTTCAGTGGCTGAGCCTAGCAAAGAACACTGGTACATACTGCGTTCCCCATCTTTATTCTAACAATCACTGAACAGCTAGCCCTCCTTTGATATCATTCTTCTGCCTCACTCACTTTTAAAATGACATCATGTAGCAGTGGGGGAGATAGGAATCAAAATAAAAAAGTCAAACAAAATTAGTGTTCCCAGTTTCCTGGTATTCATAACTTTTATTCTCATGGTAGATGCATTACAACAGTAGAAAGCAATACCTCAGAAGAATAAGTCTTCCATTAGGAGCAATGGTAATATTTTATCCTAGGCAGCCACCAAGCACAGACATACAGGTCTTGCTCAGTGTAAGTAACAGGCACAAAAGCCAAGCACAAAATACCAGGCTATAGTGCCTCTTCTTGCCTTTTAGGTTGTTACCATTATGATGTGATAAAACATACTAATGTGGGAATTAAACACATAATCTTGTTACAGGAAATAACATCAGTTTTGCTTGTTCTTGGGTCCCAGTGGATTAATTTGTTTGCTTTTGTTCAGGAATTGAAGAAAGACTTGCATTTGAAAAGGCAGCAGGAAAATATTATTCTGGATAGTTTCAAAAGTAGCACCAGTGAGTAATCACTCAAAAACTCTTGTTCCTGAGACCTCAGTGTTCATGGGTATCTCTATCTGCCAACAAGCATTGACAGGCTGCAAATGCACTTGGCTTGAGACCTCCCTCTGGCGAGCACAAGTCGTTGTATAGTTCCTCCATAGATGTTAATCTTTATTCCCGAGCCCTTGACATGTTATGCTGCACACACAGCCCCGTAATAGTAAAGGCATGCCCCAAGGAAGAGACTGTTCAGTGAGGGATATTAAAAAATCTCCAACTATTTCTGAAGATGAAAATTCTGTGTCTATTCCTAAAGTAAAGAGATTTGTTGAAAACAGAAATTTGAATTCCAAAGACGTACCAGCAAGTGCTGCAATGCCTGTGCTGATGCTGTAGACCTACATGTAGGGAGCTGCTGAGTAGCAAAAGATAATAGAGCTGTCAAATCACTTCCTGTTTTTAAAATAGTACATTTTGCTATTATAATACCTAAGGAAGCATGAAGATAAAAAATCCCCACCGACTGCACATGAAAACTGTCTCTTGTTTGTTCTGACAATCAGCATTTAAATATAGAGATTTGAAATATCCCAAACCTGCACAAACTGTTCAGAGAAAGAAATACTTCATATGTGTCCTAATATGCTTAAGTTGTAGAATATTGCAATATTTAATTTTCAGTTTTTAATGGCACAACAGGTCTGCCAGCCATTAGGGGAAATGCTTGCCTGCTCATCTGTCCATCTGCAGAATCCTGAAGAATTTGGATTTCTCCTCCCTCTTCTTTACTACGAGTGATGGTAGTAGTAAGTGAAATTAAGGTTCACAGTTCTTTTGCTGTATTAGTTGGATGTTCGTGTACATTTCTGTCTGCCTGCCCTGACAGAAGTAACATAAAATGTAAGGGGTTTTAAGTTGTCTTGCCTAGAGTTGGTGAAGTAACACTGCAGAAAAAAAATCTGCAGGTCTGGTGATAATATCAGTCCTTCAAAGTGAAAAAAAAATTATGTCTTTTCCTTAGTCCGACTGGCAATTTTTAGATGCCCAAATTTAAACTCTTCAGACTTTTCAGATACACTAAATAGTGCAGCTACTTAAAATGTCACACTTCACACTGTCAGAACTAAAAAGCTCCTGCTAGTTCTGAACTTTGAGAGCTGCACTTTCAAGAATTATTGCATTACCTCTGCACAATCTCTAATTTCATGCTCGTAACTTAAAAATAACAGCTTAAGCACTTTTTCTCAAAGCAGTAAAGACTTGAGACATAGATGTGGTATTAAAAAAGTGTTTAAAAAAAAGAGAAAAAGCCAACAAAACCCAAAAAGAGCTTCAAAGGTTAAAAAACCCTACAAAATTAAAACAACGACCCCTCCTCAGCATCAGAAACCCCTGTTGGTCTTCTACAATAAAGAGCATTGTCTGTGTCCACAGCAACATACCTGGTAGGCAGGTACAGACACCTGAAATTGCCATCACTGAAGCCTTGGAAGACACTGAGGCTGCCTACAATAGACTGTCTTTTGCAGATAAGGGATTAATGCATTTTTGAGAGGAAAAAGTTAGCAAAGCTAAGCATAAAAATATGTCTGAAGACGCAACCTAGCCCAGTATATAATCAGGCTGAAGAGGACAAGGATAAGTCATAGTCTGGGATATTCCCAGCCATCAGCAATGTCCTGATGCTCTTTAGGAAAACACAATGCAGACTTTAAGACTACAAGTGTACTACTAATAAAGAGAGAACTGTAACTGTGTTCTACTGGATTCACAAAACCCACAAGTATGAAGATACACGGACAGCTTTTGCAATAACAGCAGACTAGGTGAAAGTTATTCCTGAATTGTCTGGATTCTCTCTGTGCTATCTGCTTTTTGTAAAGATCCATATTAATTGTAAGCCATGCAAGGAAAAAAAAGATGGGTGTATTGGGAGATGACTCTATAAGGACAGCAATACTTGCCAAATGGAAAATTGAAGTTGGCAGTAAACATTCTGGCTTTTTATTCTGAATAATAAAAATCAGGACTAACAACATTTTGGCAAAATTTCTTTTAAACCGAAACAGAACCCAAAACTCCCTGAGTTTTCTAGTCTCTTGAGCCATTTTCATGTGCAGTTCAGGTTGAATAGACTGTTTATACAAAGTTTGGCTTTCAAGTAAGAAAAAAAGTTATCCCCAGAACTACGAAGGAAAGAGATTCAGAGCTATAGATCAGTGCATTGAGATTTCAGAGCTCTTGGCATTTCTTTAACAAGAAATAAAAAGTTTGCAAACAAACAGGAAAACAAGTTAATATATCTCCAGGGTATTCTTCTAAAGAAAAAGAGAAGAGAGGCGTTTCTGGTCTCTTGTGATTCATCTTCATTATGCCTTTATTTAGTTGGTCTGGATACAGTATCATACAGTCTGAAAAACTAGCACTCACCTTTAATACTTCATTACATGAGTTTTTCTCCCCTCCATACAGAGACTGAGCAAATGTAATTATGGCTAGTCTCGCGTGAAAGATAACTAAATATAAGCATTGTGTTTTCACATACACATTCATAAAAAAAATTTTTAAAGGATTTTTTGTGCCATGAATATCCCCCTACAAAAGCACAATTATACCCAAAAAAAAAAAAAAAGTTTACCCCATATTAGGAAAAAATATATGAGATCAAAACGCCAAAAAGATTAGGAAAAAATATATGAGATCAAAACACCAAAAAGGATAAATGTATATATGTGGGTTTAGCACAACAAGCTGTGCCCTGAATGGAGATCCATTCAATGCCTTTTGATGTGACATTCCCAGCACCTGAAGGGCTGCAATGTTGCCTACACTACCCTCTCTTTCTTCAGCTTCAATAAATGGCATTTCAAATAATACTTCACAGGGCCCGAGCTCTTTCATCATTAGGATCACAAGATGCCAGTGTAAAATCTGTGCAAAACACCTTCCTCCAAGCGTCCTGGGGAAGCTGCTTTTGCAAAATTTACACCTTTAAGGCAACCAGCTATAGCTCAAAAGCTGTCGTCCAGCCATGGAAACTACCTCAACACCAGAAACTTGGACTTCCATTGTTTTCACAAAAAATATATTTTCTTCAGAGTTTGTAACCCAAAGACACACACCTCTTACATGTATTACCAATTTTTTTTCTCTAAGGCAGCTCAGTAAATTTATTCCATGATCATATGTTACTCCTTATAAGAACAATAGTTTCTTCTAACTTCCTCCTTGCCAATATCTTGTTAAAACACAAAAATATCACAACATAAATCTTTTCTCAAACACTGACAATCAAGAGAGTGGTTAATTAACCTCTGAGAAAAATCTTCTTTGTTTAGCTCTTCCCATTGATGTGCTTAGTTTTTTATCTCTTCAGTTTTTTCATCTGCAAATGTTCTTCAGTCCAGGGACTCCTTTAGTGAGGTTTTTCTGCATGTTCATCCAGCTATGTGTTCCATGATACATGCTTCTAATTCTTTTAAACCCCAAAGCAAGTTCTATCATGTGAATAATTTAGAAATTCTGAATTAGTTGAAGTCTGACAATGTTTAGGATATTTATAAATACATTCCACATGAAAAGCAGTATTTTTCTCTAGGATATTTACATTTTCTGATTTATTCAGAGATGCTTAGATGCGTATGTAAATTTGGTGGATTTGAGACTTTCAGGTCCATATGGTTAAAAACAAACAACATATGATTTAAAGATTCATAGCCTGGTCTTCAAGTTATTGACTAAATTCCAAAGTCTTTGGAAAAACTATAGGAAGACAAGTTTCTGCCACATTCAGACAATATGTCCTGCTAGATATTTACACTGCCTTATCTTATTGGTAGATTTAGATCTAGTTTTATTTGCCATCTTTTCTGATTTCCTAGATAGTTGAGAAAACGAGCACACACGTATGCACATAAAACCAGGAAAGATGTCATAGATGTAACAGTTGTGATTTGAAGAGCTTACTTCATTCTTGCTTGTTTTTCTGTTCCTCGTAACCCAGAAGTATTGTCATAAAATTTTTTAAGTGCATGCATCTGCTGCATGTGAAAAGAAATATTAGCGGTATTAGCAAAACAAAACAGTTTTCTGAAGAGGGCATGCTTGCTTGAAAATATATAAATAATTTTAACTGTCCTTGACTAGAACCACTCAGGTATTTGGTTATGGAAAAGGAAATAAATCAAGTTGCCATCCAAAGAACTCAGGGTACAGAAGGTGAGGGAAACAGGTCAGCAGAATCATCAGTAGCAGCTCTATAATGGAATTGTGACATGGAGGCAATAAATGGGACTTCTCTGTGTCACTAACGGGGAACCACAGCAAATTCCAAAATGACAATTCGATGCAACTGCTGAAAAGCAGTAAACAGTCTGTGTGTTCAGACGCAATGTCTTTCACAATGCCTATATCACGCGAATAATTAAAAGTACCAAAAGTGACCCCTGTTTGGTATGCTCTTAAGACTACATGTGGCTACATGAAATGCTTTTTTCTATGGAATTTAGTCATCCACTTTGAGCAGAAGACAGCTGTAATTTAAGGCATTCAGTATACACACGTTATTACTGTCAAATGTCTATGGCTATCAAGGACATCCACATTCAAGATATCTTTAATGACATGACATCAGGTAATTGACAGGATTCTTTAAGTGCTCTCCAACTGAAGGCAGAAACACTGTTATGAATTAGCCATCCACAGGCTGATATTCTATCACAGGCAGATTCTCTGTGGCAGAGGTCTGAAGATAATCTCTGTCCACAGTACTCAAACAAGGAATTGGATTGATAGGTAACTTCTGTGTGCTGTGTGCAAAATATTTGTTCAAAACTGAAGGCAGGTTTGATTCATAAAATAAGAGATGGCAGGATTAGCTTTGGCCCTTTTCCAGGGCTTTCCCTCTCATTAAACTTACTGTGGTCTCTGATCAGAGAACTGAACTGATTTATATGTTGAATTTCTGAAGGAAGGAAAAGGAGATGTGTAGGAAACCCAGAAAAAGATAAAAGGATTTCTAAGAGCGAGAAACAAAAAGCAGGCTTTAAGAATCAAGTAGAAAGACTTTGAGAAACCGCTTCGCCTGAGAAAATATTAAAGAAGATACAATTAGAACATTAGCACAAGGACAGGAGAACAAAGAGCCATGGTTTTAGGCCTAGCTGAGAGAACTTTTAGAAGTTGCAAAATTTATGCTTAGCAAGAGATGATAAAGTTAAGCTTAATAATGGAATATTATACACTATTGTATAAGGTATAAAACAAGCAAGTATTGTTTTAACAAGTGTACGTGCAATATACAAGATTGGTTGAAACAGCTGTCTGTAACCTTTAGAACAACTACTATTGGTTAAGCAACTTTTAAGAATATTCTGTAACCCGGAAATCGGGGGATTTTGCCTGCAGCGCAAGCTTGTATTATCTCTGAGGTCTCAAGATAGTTTATGAGGCGAATAAAATAAGTTCACGTAAAGTCTGCTTTGGCTCCCCCGTCCCGTTTCATCACAGCGGCACATTTTCTTAAGGAAGGAAAGACAGTTCAGACTTGATTACAATTTTGTTTCTTTGTTGATCAAATGCTGTTTCATAAATACTGCTTCTTCTCATTCATTAGATCAGTAGTTTTTATGTCATACAATAGTAACAATTGCAAACAAGATAATGTAAGTGCAATAGAGTTGATTGAGAGCTTAGTCATAGGCAACTTCTCTCAATATATTTGTATTGTACTCACGTTCATATCAGACACAGAGAAAGAAAAAGTATGTAAGGTTGAGCAAATCCATAACAAGATACCAACAACTCATCTCAATTTAGTGGCTCTGAATGAGAATAGATTTAATCCTTTAATTACAGTTTGAATTCAAATTACCACTTTGGAAATATTCTGATATCAATTATTTGTATTTAACACTTTGTCAATATGATTGTGACTCAGTAAATGTAATCTTTTAAAACAATATGAACCTGGGGAAAAATTTATCAGTCTAGGTTATATTAAGTATAGAACAGGTTTATGTTCTGCTTACTTTTGCATTATCTAGAAACTTTTAAACCAGTAAGAAATGAGCAGCTTCAACTTGAATCCCTTCCTCAAGAAAACTCAGCGAAAACAAGGTGAAGATTTTGTTCAATTCCTATATTGCAAGCATAACAGAAGCTTACAGTGCAGCTATGTCCACTTTTGCCTGAAAGGAAACATTCTAAAAAATTTTATGGACTGAAATCTGCTGCCTTGATGAAACAGGACAGGGGAGCCAAAGCAGACATTCCGTGAACTTATATTATTTTATTCACCTCATAAACTATCTTGAGACCTCAGAGATAATACAAGCTTGCACCGCAGACAAAAACCCCCCAATTTCCGCATTACAGAATATTCTTAAAAGTTGCTTAGCTAATAGCAGTTGTTCTAAAGGTTACAGACAGCTGTTTCAACCAATCTTGTATATTGCACGTACACTTGTTAAAACAATACTTGCTTGTTTTATACCTTATACAATAGTGCGTAATATTCCATTATTAAGCTTAACTTTATCATCTCTTGCTAAGCATAAATTTTGCAACTTCTAAAAGTTCTCTCAGCTAGGCCTAAAACCATGGCTCTTTGTTCTCCTGTCCTTGTGCTAATGTTCTAATTGGATCTTCTTTAATATTTTCTCAGGCGAAGCTGTTCCCTAAAATCTTTCTTCTTGGTTGTTAAAGCCTGCTTTTTGTTTCTCGCTCTTAGAAATCCTTTTACCTTTTTCTGGGCTTCCTACAAAAATAGTATTTATTTCCCTGTATTTAGACCATAAAAAGCATGAGTAAACACAGTATTCCCCGTGAAATTTTATGCATTTTACTTTTATAAGTTATGATTGAAGTTTTTTAATAGACCTTTTTCATATTCCTCAGTTTAAAAGTCTACTTGGTAGGATTTATACTTTCATATAGGATTTGAAATTCACTATAATAAATTCTGTTAAAAAATATCATTTCTGTAGAAGTACTTTGTGTTGAAGTTCAACCCAAATTAGAGAGTTATTTATTGCTTGAATGCCATAAATGGCCAAGTAGAACAGAGCTGCAGATCTTTAAGGAAGCCTTCCATAGAGCATCAGAGTTAGCAATTCCCAGGAGCAAGAAATTGGGCAAGGGAGGCAGGAGAGTGGCATGGCTAGGTAGGGAACTGCTCGTTCAACTAGAGAAAGAGAAGTAAATGCACAGTTCTTCAACTGTGGGTAGGTGAGCTGGTGTGGGCAGGTAGAATGAGGAAGACTAAGGCAAAGCTAGAACTGAACCTGGCAAAGGACGTAAGTAATAATAGGAATGTCTTCTACAAGTGTGTTACCAAGAAAAGGAAGGTCAAAGACAGTGTAAACCCCCTGATAAACAGTGCTGGTAAATTGGTAACAGTGGGTCGGGAAAATGTTGCCCTAAGTTTTTAAGTCTTTCGATGTTTTCATTTCT
>VZRO01000007.1:25675-38079 GCA_013397915.1 Daphoenositta chrysoptera | reverse complement strand
TCATTATTAGTAGTAGTCTTATTTTATTTTATTTTATTTTATTTTATTTTATTTTATTTTATTTTATTTTATTTTATTTTATTTCCCCTAAATGTAGCAGATCAAACCCAGCCCCTCCCGTTCTGGCTCCGTCACCGGGAAGGGAAACTGAGGCACGGCATTGAGAGACGCCCCTCCCCCCCCAAACCTTCGCGGTGCTCTGAGATGCTGGGAAGGCGGAAATCCAGGGAATTTGGTGTTCCCACAAGGAGAGGGGATGCTCCATCACCGCCTCCCGATGATTCTCAGCCCAGGAGGAAGCTCCTCCTCATTTACAGCCCTAAAACGCAGCCCTGAGCTCGGTCAGCTCCCAGACTCTGGGGTTTGGGTGCATTTGGCTCCTGACAGCTCCGATGCCCCCGTAAAGACCCCCGGGAATTTAAATAGGATTTTTTTTCCCTGAAAACACCACAAATTCCCGATTTCCCCGGGAAAAGCAGGCTGCTCCAACTGCCTTATCTCTGATAAATTATCCCATCCCCTCAGCTCTGACACCACACGGCCTTGGCTGAGCTTTAACGCAGCCCCCATCCCAAAAACGCTGCCCTGAGACCCCGCTCCCCTCCTGCCGCCCGGCCAGGAAACTTCTCCACGCCGAGGGAAAGCCGAGCCGGTGGAAGCCGGCCCAGCCCAGCGGTGCCCCCCGCTCCACAGGCTCGATATTCCCGGGGGAATCTCGCCGGCCCCTCGGGAACCGCCGGTGCTCCCGCGGGACGGAGCGGGGGCGATCCCGTTCATCCCGGTCTGTGCTCGGCATCCCCCGGTGTCACCTCGCAGTGACCTCGGGTGCCCCGGCGGGGGACACGGGGAGGTGGCGCTGCTGGGAGGGTGCCAGGAGTGTCCCCGGAGAGGGGAACGTGCGCCGGGAACAGCCCAGCGGGGAAACTGAGGCACGGCGGGGCCCAGCGTTCCAGGGAAGCTGAGGGGGCGAACCTGCCCTGCTGTGCCTCAGTTTCCCTGGAAAACCGGCTGGCTCCCGCTCAGCGCCGCACCAGGAGCATCCGCTCTCCTGGCCAGGGGAGCAGCTCCGACAGGGAAACTGAGGCACGGCCGGGGGCGGGGGGGAAGCTCCAGCCCTGGGGAAAGGCCGTGCCTTGAGGACACCGAGCTGGGAGCTGCTCCAGACCCGTGGGAATGGGGCCGGCACCTCTGGGGTGGCTGCAGAGCCTGAGAGTCCTATTGGAGCCATAGATCCCATTGAATCCCATTGAATCCCACTGTATCCCACTGTATCCCACTGTATCCCATTGTATCTCAATTGTATCCCACTGTATCCCATTGAATCCCACTGTATCCCTCTGTATCCCTCTGTATCCCATTGTATCCCATTGAATCCCATTGAATCCCACTGTATCCCACTGTATCCCATTGAATCCCATTGAATCCCACTGTATCCCACTGTATCCCATTGCATCCCACTGTATCCCATTGTATCCCATTGTATCCCATTGAATCCCATTGCATCCCATTGTATCCCACTGTATCCCACTGTATCCCACTTTATAACCCACTGTATCCCATTGCATCCCATTGCATCCCACTGTATCCCATTGAATCCCACTGTATCCCATTGTATCCCATCCCATTTGATCCCATCTCACCCCTCCTGTCCCATTGTATCCCATCCCATCCCATCCTATCTCACCTATCCCATTGTATCCCACCCCACCTATCCCATCCCAATCCCATCCTGTCCCATCCCACCCTACCCATCCCATTGTATCCCACCCATCCATTCCCAATCCCATTCATGCCATCCCATCCCATCCCATTATCCCATCCCATCCCATCCCACAGCAAACAAATCCCTGTCCCCTCCCTCACGGATCCCTTGGATAACCCGTTCGTTATTCCCAGGGAGATCCGCCTCCAAACCAACAGCCAGGTAAGGAAAATCGGGATTCATCCAGGATCTCGATCACTCATCCCGCTGGACACTCCCAGCAGAAGCCACTGAGAGGTGCAGCCTTAATTAAAATGAAGGGAAAATCCCAAAAAATCCCACAAGCAATTGGGGAATCTCTCAGGGCTTAAACCTGGGGGGTCCTGGGCTTTGATCTGTGGGTTTGGGGGTGAAATGTAGGGAAATGTGGGAAAATGTGGGAGATCTTGGACCCCCGTCTCAGAAAACTTGGGCTTAAATTTGGGAGGTTTTGGGTTTAAATTTGGGGAATCGTTGGCTTAGATCTGGGGGAGCTGGGGCTTAATTTTGGGATCTTTTTCTAAGGTTTGGGAGAGCTTGTGCGGAAATCTGGAGGGTTTAGGGCTTGAATTTGGGGATCTTGGTCTTAGATCTGGTGGATTTGGGGCTTAGATTTGGGGGATTCTGTGCTTAAATTTGGGAGATGTTGGGTTTAAATTTGGGGGATTTGGGTCTTGAATTTGGAGGATTTGGGGTCTTAAATTTGGGGGATTTGGGTCTTGAATTTGGAGGATTTGGGGTCTTAAATTTGGGGGATTTGGGCCTTAAATTTGGGAGATTTTGTCCTTAAATTTGGGAGATCTTGGGTGTAAGTTTGGGAGATTTAGGGCTTAAATATGGCGGATGTTTGGGGCTTAAATTTGGGAAATTTTGTCCTTAAATTTGGGAGGTCTTGGGCTCAAATTCGGGGGATTTGGGGCTTAAATATGGGGGATCTTGGTCTTAAATTTGGGGGAATCTTGGGTTTAGATTTGGGGCAGTGCACAGACAGAGTGAATAAGGTGGGAAACCAGGGGAGATGTGGGGAGCCTGACTCCCTAAATCCCAAATCCTGGGAATGAGCCACAGACAAAGCCCGGGCTGGCCACGGAAGGGGAACGGGCACGGAAAGGCAAAGGAATGGGACAACCTGCTCCAAAAATTCGCCAAAACCCACCAGGATGGGACAGGATGGAGCCTGGAGGATCCGCCCCCGCAGCCCGCGGTGGACAGGGATTACACCGCTGGCAATTTCCGTGCTAATTCTCCCGGTTCCCTCCTTCATCCCGACAGCTGGGAGAAGCCAGAGGTATTTTCCCCCAAATCTCCGCCGACGCCTCAAAGACCCCGTTAATACAATCCGATAGAGGGGAGGGAAAAAATGAATATATTATATATATATATATATACACACACCAAAAAAATCCAATTTACTGACTTATTTAGTGACACTCTCCGTAATCAATTCTCGCAGGGAAGAAGCCCTGATTAAAGGCGAGCGCATCGCTATGGAAACCGGCATTCCCTCCTCCCACGGCCCGCGGGCTGGGGAGGGGAAGCTCGGGTGAGGAAATCTGCCTGGAAACAGCCCCGCTCATGAGCCGGGCCGCGGGAACAATCCCCGCCAAAGGAGCAGCCGGCGGCAGCCGGTGGGGAGGCGAAACGGCTCCCAAAATATTGATTTTCCTGGGATTGTTTTGGAGGAGGAGGGGACGCTCCCACATCCTGGAGGGATAAGGGGACATCTGGAGGTGGTCCCCAAGCGCACCCACGCAGCCCGGCGGGTGCGGGTGTTCTCTCCCAGCGCTTATCCCGGTTTTTGGCGCTAAAACCCGGGATAAAAGCACGCGGGGCTGAGGGATTCGGCTGCCCGGCGAGGAGGGAGCTGCCGGCACAAAAGGGATTTATGGGATAACCCCGGTGGATTTCCCTCTCCTCGGGGTCATTCCACAACCCACGGGCACCCGCGAATCCGGGTGAGGGGCACCACTCCCATCCCCGCTGCCTAAATCTTGGGGGGGTTGGGGCTGGAATTTGGGGATCTTGGTCTTGGATCTGGTGGATTTTGTGCTTAAATTTGGAAATTTGGGAGAGCTTGGGCTTTAATTTGGGAGATCTTGGGCTTAAATATGGGTGATTTTGGGCTTAAATATGAGAGATCTTGGGCTCAGATTTGGAGAATTTGGGATTTAAATATGGGGAATCTTGGGCTTAAATTTGGAGGATTTGGGTCTTAAATATGGGGAATCTTGGGCTTAAATTTGGAGGATTTGGGTCTTAAATATGGGAGATCTTGGGCTGAAATTTGGGAGCAACCCCCCATGGGTGAGAATTTCTTGGAGAATTGGAGATTTATTCTTATTTCTCCATTGAACAACGGGACCTGGAGGGTTTGGGGTCTCCTCCCGGCTGGGTGGGCAGCCTGTAAGGGGAAGATGCTGGATGCATCCAAGGGTGTGGGAGGCAGGGATAGAAATTCCCGTGGGCTGAATGCAAAAGGATCGGGGGTGGGAGAGGTGAGGGGCACGGAAGGGGCTGGGAAGTTTCCCGAGCCCTCAAGATGCTTTTTTGTGGTGCAACATTTTGGCATCCAGGACATCGTTTATGCTGCTCAGTATCCACTGAGGAATTCAGTAACAATCCCATCAACATTTTCCCTAAAATCCCTCATCCCCATCCCTGTCACCGCTCCCAGGGGTGGGAGCGGAGCCGCTCTGCCCTGGCAAGGGCGCTGTGATCCCGGCAGGATCCCGTGGGACCGGAGCTTCCAACCATTCCCATCTCCCATCCGCCCCTCACCGCACCCCGGGACTCCCCGAACTCCTGGAGCTGGAGAGGCACCCAAAGGGAGGCTCCATCCTAATAAAACCGGGATATTTGGAGCGACTCCTTCAGTGAGGGAGCCGGTGCTGTCAATCCCAATGATCCCTCTGCTGTCGATCCCAATGATGCCTCTGCTGCCGATCCCACCGCTCCCTCTGCTGTCGATCCCAATGATGCCTCTGCTGCCGATCCCACCGCTCCCTCTGCTGTCGATCCCAATGATGCCTCTGCTGCCGATCCCACCGCTCCCTCTGCTGTCGATCCCAATGATGCCTCTGCTGCCGATCCCACCGCTCCCTCTGCTGCAGATCCCAATGATCCCTCTGCTGTTGATCCCACCGACCCTTCTCCTGCCGATCCCACCGCTCCCTCTCCTGCAGATCCCACCGCTCCCTCTGCTGTCGATCCCACCGCTCCCTCTCCTGCCGATCCCACCGCTCCCTCTCCTGCCGATCCCACCGACCCCGCTCGGGCCCATCCCGGGAGGCCGAGCCGGGCGAGTGCCGCGGCCCCCGGCGCGTCATTACCGCGGCCCCCGGCAGCCGCCGCGCTCCGGAGCTCGTTAGGGACTCCTTAACCAGCCGTAAAAATCGCTTTTATTAATTGCCTCGCCCTCCCTCCATCCCCACCGCCTGCAGGAGGGGATTTGGGGATGGGTTTTCCCAGCCCCTTTTGGGGTGGGGGCGGTGGATGAGCAGCTCCCGGGGCTGGACCCACCCAGGGCCCTCCCGCTCCGCTCCGATGGATCCGAGAGTGACAGGATGTGACACCGGGGTGTCGCGACAGGTGACATCCCGACCCCTGACGCCCTCCCCTACATCCAGCAGGGATGTGAGCCCGTACCCCGGCATCAGGGCCAGCCCCACACTGGGGAAACTGGGATTTTCCCCCCAAAATCGCTTTTTGCAGTGTAACCCCGCGGGATGGCTTTGCCAGCTGGGTGACGGGCGCTGTCCCACCCCCTCCCCCTCACGGCCGCACCCACGGGAGGGACGAGGTTTTCCATGTGGAAATACTCCGGGAAAACCCAACCCAGCAGCGCCAAGGGCTGGGGACAGGCCCCGTGTGGGACCCGCTGTGAGGAGGACACGGGAACGACGCTCCCACCACTCCTTGGGGTCCCCAACCACGGGAACGGGGCTCCGGAGCTCCCCGCGCGTTCCTGCTCCCTGCCCTGCGGCGGGGGACACCGACCCCACCCGCGACCCCCTAACGAGGGCGCCGCTAATTGCCGAGCCCTCCCCCCATGTTTAATTCAAGGCCCTTTGTCAGGGCCGGGTTGGCTTTGTCTGGGAAGTGCCACCCCCCGCGGGACCCCGACCCCGCCTCACGCGGCTCCTTCGGGGGAGGCGCTGGACTGGAAATAATGAGGGCCGGGGGCTGCTGCGAGGGGGGGATGGGGTCGTTAGCGGGGTTGGGGTCATCAGTGGGGTCGGCGTCCCCCTCGCGGAGCAGGGGAGGGGGCGGGGGGACATGGGGAGAGCCCGGAGCACCATTTCCCATGGAAGGACCCACAGGGGGACCCCAAAATGTGGTGGGAGCATCAGTCCTGTGTCCAGGCCGGGGGACTCCCCCCACATTCTGAGGCAGAAATCCTCATTCTCGCTGTGGGTGCCCCCAAAAGAGGGGCTGGTTTGGGCCCGTGGGTGCCCAAGTCGGGGGCAGCACCCACGTCCTGGATGGATGATGGAGAGAACCCGCACCAGTGGGGCACAGACCGGCCCCAGGTGGGCGAGGTGTCCCTAAATACGGCTCCTGTCACCCAGGAGCCCCACACAGAGACCCCAAATGCACCCCAAATTCCCCAGATGCCCTCAGCTCGCGGTGGTGCTGGACCAGGATCAGACCCGGGATCAGACCCGGGATCAGACCCGGGATCAGGCCCAGGATCAGACCCAAGATCAGACCCGGGATCAGACCCGGGATCAGACCCAGGATCTCAATGGAATCCTTGGGGACCCACAAGGCAGATTCCCGGGAGGGAACAAAACAGGGAATAAATCACTGATCCCGAAATTCCCATCGCTCCGGACTCTGCCCTGGTCCCTCCCAGGGCCATGGGGGGACATCCTGGGTGTCCCCCAGCAGCACGGGGTGACCACAGCCCGGAGGGGACTGAGGCACAGCCAGGCTGGGCACGGGGACCCCCAGCCCTGGGGACCCCCACGCCTGGTCCCAACCCCGCAGCACCGTCCCCAGGATGTCCCCAGGCTGTCCCCAGGCTGTCCCCAGGATGTCCCCAGGCTGTCCCCAGGGTGTCCCCACCCAAGCCTGGCTTTGGCCCTGGGGCTTCCCATTACTCACTCAATGGCCATGGGGAGGCCACCACCCCCACACAGCTNCCAGTGCCACCTTCCAGTGCCCCCTCCCAGTGCCACCCCCCAGTGCCACTCCCAGTGCCACCTCCCAGTGCCACCTCCCAGTGCCACCTCCCAGTGCCACCCCCCAGTGCCACCTCCAGCACCCCCCGTGCCCTGTGGCCACCCCAGCAGCCGCCACGCCAGCGGTGCCCACACGGCCACGGGGCCTCGGTGCCAGCCCGGTGCCACCCCATGCCCGTCACACGGCTCTGGCTGCGTCCCCACTCCCCGAGCCGAGGGAAAACGGTGCCAGATGCTGCGGAAAAGGGCCAGGGAAGGAGGATTCGCCTGAGAGCGCCGGCAGCTGCCGAGGGGAATTGGCAGGCGGCCGGTGACGGGCTGGAAGTGGCAGCAGAGGAGGGGACAGCGGGGGACAGGAGCTGAGGGGGTCCCGCAGGCACAGATGGAGACGCCAGGTGTCCCCAGGGTGGGTGAGAGGGACGGGGCTGGTTCCTGAGCCCAAACAGGGCAGGGGAAAGCAGAGAAAACACAAATCTGAGCCTGCCAAGGGTTTGTGCAAAGCTGCGACCTCGGGCCTGGCTGCTGCATCCACAGCGTGGGACCGGGGTCCCCTCCCGGGGCTGGGGGACACAAATCAGGGCAGGAGGGACCGGCTGGACCCCACAGCCACGGCTGTCACCTCTCCTGGGGTCCAGTGGGGTGGAGAGGAGGGGAACAGAGCCGGGAGGACGGGACAAGGCCTCTCAGTGTGACACTTGCAGGCTGAGCACCACCGTCAATCCCAGCCGGAATTGGAGCACAGGCGGGTTTTCCCTGGGGCTCCCAGGAGCTTCAGCATCCCAAGATCCCTCCAGTCCCACTCCGAGCATCCCCCGTGCTCGCCCAGAGCCCCCTTCACTCATCCCAAGCACCCTCTGCTCCCGCTCCGAGCACCCTCCATTCCCACCCCGAGCACCTCANCTCCACCCCAACGCTCCCACCCCAGGCACCCTCAGCTCCCACTCGGGGGTTGTACCCGGGAGTCCCTCTGGGCTGGCACGAGTGTGCCCGGGGGAGTGGCACTGTCCCGGTGACATTCCCACGGCTCCCTGCAGCCCCAGTTCCCAAACTGGGGCCGTCACCGAGGCCACCCCGAGTCCTTTGGCTTCCCAAATCCCGTCCGCCAAAGGTTCCACGTTTCCTGCCCCAGCCCGGGGCCGGGGGAGGCAAAGCCGCCCTGCCCCGGCTGCTCTGCGCTCCCCGGGGCTCCCGGGGCTCCCAGCCGTGCTGGGAAAGGGCTCGCCATCGACCCGGCATGGGAGGAGACCGGCCTGCCCCAGAGCGCTAATCAGCCCTAATCAAGATAATTAGCCCGAGAGCCGAGCGGCAGGGCAGCCCCGAGCGTGGCTCTGTCCCCTGAGTGTGACAGCCCAGGCCAGGCTGTGTCCCCTGAGTGTGACAGCCCAGCTGTGACCCCAGGCCAGGCTGTGTCCCCTGCGTGTGACAGCCCAGCTGTGACCCCAGGCTGTGTCCCCTGAGTGTGACAGCCCAGCTGTGACCCGGGCCAGGCTGTGTCCCCTGCATGTGACAGCCCAGCTGTGACCTGGGCCAGGCTGTGTCCCCTGAGTGTGACAGCCCAGCTGTGACCCCAGGCTGTGTCCCCTGAGTGTGACAGCCCAGCTGTGACCCGGGCCAGGCACGGTGGCCCTGCTCAGGGACCCGGGGTGGGCAGTGAGGGTGACGAGGGTGACAGGACACAGCCAGCGCCAGTGGCTTTGCAGTGTCACTGTCACCGCCAGCCCCTGGGGTACCCGAGGACGCCCAGCACCGCCTCCCCCAGGTCCCCTCTGCCGGGACAGCGCCAGGAGGTGGCACCAGGCTGTCACCCCCTGTGACAAAGGTGGGAAATCCCCCTTGGGTGGCTCCCAGCCCGAGCCCAGCACGTCCTGCAGGCAGCCCCAGCTCAGGGATCCCACGGGATTCGCCCCTGGATACCCCAAACCCACCCCGCGCCCTCCTGCAGCCCTCCCTCCCCCCAGCTCCTGCTTCCCGAGCCCCTGGAACTGCCGGGATGTGCTGAGCCCCCCTCCCTGCAGGAGCCCCGATGGTGAACAGGGAACGACCACCCCAAGGCAGGACCTCCCATCCCGGCTGGAAAAACCCCGATTAAATGATGCGGCCCCATGGGGACAGAGGGGACACATCCCATCCCACTGCTCCCAAGCAGCCCTTGGGCCATCGCTTTTCCCCCCCAAATCTCCTTCTGCCGCAGATGGGAGCCCAGGGAGGGGGAGATTTCCCCCCAAGCACACGGGAGCTGTTATTAATCCTATTAAAAATCCTCTCGGGGTTCAATGTCCTGTTCAAACACAGCCGGGGCCGCTCTCCGCCCGCTTTGCCTTCCCAGTTTTCCAGCCCTTCATGTCCATATTTTGGAAATTGAGATAAACAGCTGCTTTCAGATGGGGGGAAGGAAAAAAATCAGTGCCAAGGGAACCGTCCCGAGCTGCTCCAAGCATCCGCCAGGATTTGGGAATAGTGTTCCCTCCCCACTCAACCCCCAACGCTTCACCGATCCCAGCCAAACTGCCCCCAGTTCCACACTGGGATGGGGACAGGGACATCCCGGGGCATTCCAGGGGACAGGGACGTCCCGGGGCATTCCAGGGGGGTGAGGGACGGGGATAGAGCCCGGAGCAGCGGGATGAGGGGCGGGAGCGCTCCCGCCCGCCGGCTCTCGCTCACCCAGGCGCTGCAGTGACGGATGCACCATCACCCGCATCCCGCAGCCGGCGCTGGGGTCTCTTGGAACATCCAGGACGTGAGGGATTTGTGGGTTTTCCATCCCTGCCCCTTTCCCTCAGGATGTGACATCCCCGGGCGGCGGCTGGAGCATCCCGAGGGCTCCCCGGCGCGGCGGGGGAGGCGATGCCAGCAGGATCCCATTCCCAGGGGGATGTGCGGTGGGATCAGAGCCTTTCCCAGCGCTGGGAACGGGCACGAGGCTGGCAGGATGGCCTGGAACCCGCTCCCAGCAGCCTCCCAAATGCCCGACCCAGCTGTGCCACCGTTTGTGGGGGCAGAGCTCCGAGCCGGGTCCACACCCCGGAGAGGGATGTGGGTTTGCCTTTGGGAACTGAATCCCTGCGCAGTGAGTTTTGGACTGGCTGGGCCCCAAACCCTCCCTGCTCGGTTATTCAGCCCCTCCAGGCCTTCCCTGGGGTTTCCCTCTGGAGGAACCGGGCAGCGAGGAGCCAAGAGCGCCGCTGCGGAGGGAAGGGCGGCGGGGGCCGCCGGTGCCTCGGGCGGGGCCAGCGTTCCCCAGGCTCGGGGCCGGCCAACAAACAGCACCACGAGGGGTTCACGAGGAGTTCCTGGAGCCCCGAATTCCCTCAGCAAACCCAACCTCTGCTGGGATAACAACCCCGGGGGCTCAGCACCCCCGAGCGCCGCCACTGTCACCGGGTGGGGATGGCCTGGAGGTCCCCTGCTCCAAACACGGCCCCAAGCCCGGGGCAAGCACCGGCCAAAGGCAGCAGGGAAAGGCCACCACACCCAGAGTTAATTTCTGGCTGTGGTTAGTCACCTTCAGGGCTGGAAATCCACTTTTCTTCCCAAAACCCCACTCACTTTGCCGTATTTCTCCTGCATGAAGGGCTGTTGGTACTGGGAATCTCTTCCACCTCCCCATCTTCGAGGGGGGATGGTTTTAAACTGAAAGAGGAGGGATTCAGATGGGATTTTGGGAAGGAATTGTTCCCTGGGAGGGTGGGCAGGGGCTGGGATGGAATTCCCAGAGCAGCTGCGGCTGCCCCTGGATCCCTGGCAGTGCCCAAGGCCAGGCTGGACATGGAGGTGTCCCTGGATGGAAACTCGATGGGATTTAAGGTCCTTCCAGCCCAAACCATTCCAGGTTTCTGTGATCTTCCCTCGGATCAGCCTCCCAAAGGGCTCTTTTGCCTCATCTCCCATCTTCAGATTCCTCTTCCCAGCCCCGTCCCAGTGGCTTGGCAATGGATTTTGGGATGGGACACCCACCTGCCCATGGCAGGGATGCACTTCCAGGGGTTCTCTCCCGTGCCAGGCCCTGCTCACGACCACCCCTCATCCCACACCTTTCCTCCAGCATCGTTTCATTCCTTCTCTCCTTTCTGCCTAGTCCTGAAATGAGCCCCATTGATTTTTTATGGCGCTAATTTTCTTCCTAACAGAAGCCACCTGGGATTAAATCAAATTCCTTATCAGCATCCAGACACTGGGAGGGCAGCTCAGCCCCTTCCAGCAGCCAAACCTGGGAGCTCAGGAGGAAACAAGAGCCAGGTTTGGCTGGACAAGAGTCATTTTCTCCATGAGCCCACCAGCTTCAGGCTTTGCTGCTCCCATCAACCTTCCCCTCCCGGCTCTGACGGCTCCGCTGTCAGGCCAGGCTGGTCTCATCCTCATCCTCTTTATTTTCTCTACAACCCAGCCCTCTGAGGCATTTATTTTCCAGTCCCCCTCGCTCCCAGCTCTGTTAAGAACCGCCATGAATGATTTAGGGAGTTCTTCAGGCGGCCTCGTTAATCCTCCTGGGTGCACATTAGCTGGTCCTGCAAATTTAGACGTACGGCACTTTAATCGCGGTTTTAATTGCGAGCTGCGAGGCTCTGCCTTCCCAAACACGCGTCGATGAACCTTTCCAGCCCTGCCTGGAATGTGGATGTGCCCGAGGATGCTCATCCACGCGGAGGTCTGGGCGGGCTGACGCTTCTGCACGGCCACCCACACCTCGGTCCCCGCTGGGCCTGGGGGGGATCGCCCGGGAGGTGCTGAGGTGGGGTGGGGTTTTTCAGGCTTTTAACCAGTTCCCACCCCGGGGCCGGCGCTGGTTGCTCGTCACTGGTCACCCCTGGGGATCCTCATCCCTGCACGACCCCCCCGAGCCCCGGGTGCCGCCTCAGCCACCACTCCCGCCCCGCGGGGAGGGGATGTGGGGGAGCCGGGGGGCTCAGGGCAGTGCGGGGCTCCCCTCGCCGTCCCCGCGCTCCCGCCAGCCCCCCATTCCCATGGCAACCATGCAAATGGGGAAAGCTTTCCATACTCATTAGGGAGCGGAGCGGAGCAGCACAAACAGTGGCGGCAGTAGATTACAAGCCCATTATGAACAGCCGCACCTTCCGAGCGCTGGTAATTACACCTAATTGTGCATTTAATTGTGTAATTGAAAACCTCCATCCCGAGTTCAGCCCGGGCTCCTCTCCCCGCNGGCGGCCCCGGCCCCGCGGTCCCCGGGCCGGCCCCGCGCCGAGCGCCCCGAGCCGGGCGAGGACAAAAGATGCCGGCAGATGTCGGAGGAGGGTGGTTCCAACGGTGCGCCCGGAGGTGGCCAAATCCAGGGACAGCAGAGCGGGGAGGGAGGACAGGAGGGGACGGGAGGGCCACGCAGCCCCCGGGGGTGCAGAGAGGTCGCGCTGTCACACAGGGATGTCGCACGGGGCTGGGGAGGAAGGCCCATCCTCTCCCTTACCCATCCCTGGTTAAGCCGAACTCCTGAGCTCCTTCTCCAGCCTTGGAGCCGGGGG
>VZRO01000007.1:9714-20367 GCA_013397915.1 Daphoenositta chrysoptera | reverse complement strand
CTCCCCCAGCATCCCCCCGTACTCCCCCCGCATCCCCCCGTATCCCCCGGCCCTGCGGCCTTTGGGCGGCGCCTGGGCCCGCAGCACAGGGACCCCGCCACCTCCCCCGGGCTGGCCATGCCGGGGCAGCAGCTGGCCTTGCGGGGAGGACAGATGGCCGAGCCCGGCGGGAGCCCCCCAGGTCCCCCCGCAGAGCCCCGCTCCGCAGAGCCCCGCTCGGCACACGCGGCTGGGGCCGGGGGCGAGCGGCGGCCGGGGGCAGGGGCCTGGGCAGGGCGGGGGGCGCAGACAGGGCTGACACGGCCCCTCGCCGCCCCCCGCCCGCTCGCCTTTGTTCTGTTTTCGCAGCACACCTTCGGGGACATCGCAGAGCGCGAGGAAGCACCGGGATGCTGCTTTCCAGTGCTTTAGAAACCTCTGGCTGGAATGCCGCCTGGCAGAAGCGCTTGGAAACAGTTTGCTGCTTCTAATTTCCATGATTTCTTAATCCTCAGAGCCGATGCTCATGAGGAAGCATCTCCTAAACCGGCCCCACGCAGCCGTAGGTGTCAGAGCATCCGCACGGCATCCGAGGGATGCAGCTGCATTTGCGTGTGTGGTCCAAGCCCGTCCAAGCTTGCCAGGGCTCATCCCTGTGCGCTGCTGGGACCAGCCTGCAGCACCTTGCACAGCTGGAGCTTCTCCTTCATGCTGCACGCTGGGGATTTCTCTCCCCCCCGCGGCTGTTCCGTGCTCCCAGGAGCATTTGGGGAGGCTCGTGCGCGGCTGAAGGACGGGGCTTTGCAGAAACGCTTGGCTTTTGTGCGTGCGGGAACACCCAGCGCGAAGGTGCCGCGGGTTCCTCGGGGGAGGCTCTGAAGCCCCGGGAGCAGGGGCTGGACCCAGACTGAACGCGGCGTTTGCAGCGCGGACACCGCTGTGTTTATCCCACCCTGGCCCGGCTGAGGGACCTCCACCAGCCCCGGGCATCCCCACACCTCGCTCTGCAGGCTGCCGAGGATCCCGGCTGTGGGCTCGACTCCATCCCTCCCAGCTCTCCCGGCTCCAGAATCCCCAGGTTTTCACCCGAGAGAGGTCCCATCACCCTCATCCCGTGGGGAGAGGTGTCCCAGGCTTATCCAGGTCCAGACACAATTCCAGGATTGAGCTTGGGGGCTCCCCTGTGGTTTAAACAGAGCAGAAACCTGGAGCAGAGGGATTGGGATCACCCCACAGGTCAAAAAAAGACAAGGATCAAAGCACCCCACAGCATCTCCTTGGCTGTGGCCGGGCAAATCCGCTCAGCTCAACCCTCCTGCAGCCCCAAAAACGCCAGGGAAAGGCAAAATGCTCTGATGGAAAATCATAAATCCCCATCCAATGGCGCCGAGATCCCGCCTGGCTCCCGACCAGGTGGAGTTTTGCAAAGAATCAATTTTAGATTAAAAAAAGGTCAATAAAGCCCGTCATGGAGCTCCCCTGGAAGGAGAGGAGACAACTTCATCCGGGAGAGGGTGGGAAATGAGCCCAGGGCTTTGTGCTTTGCTCGGAACCTGCCACACCAGACTCCCCCACCCTGGGGTTTATCTGCAAGAAAAAAACCCCCAATGGCCAAAATTACAGAGAAAATAAGGGGAGGAAATCAGAAAAGGGTCATGCAATTAATTGGGAGGATGGGAAATGGGAGGGAGCCCTGAGGATCCGGGCTTTGATCCCCAGCTGTGCTCCCACCCAGCCCTGTTGTGCCTCAGTTTCCCCAACAGCCCTGGTGGGGTCAGAGCCTCATCCCAAACCTCCTGTGGGTGGAGAAGGGAGAGGAACCCTCAAGGCGGAGACTCCTCTTGCCTGCCACCCCACATGCCGTGGCGGGGTGACAGGGACGTCCCCTGTCCCCCATGGCCACAGGACTGGCAGTGAAGCCGGTTCAGGATCTGACCCAGCTGAGCTCTCCATCCCCAGGGCGGGGGGAGCCAGATGGGACCTTTTCCCCAAAATCCTCTCCTTCCACTAAACCAGGGCGTTTTGAGTCAAAACCCATCTGTATCCTTATGTCAGAGAGAGCTCTCCCTGCCAGAGGTATAAACAGAACACAGGGAAATCAGGTTTTTTCACTGAATTGATATTTTTACCCCAAAAAGTCTGGTTTTGTCTATTTGGGCTGGGCTGGAGCAGCCTGGGGACAGGGACATGGCAGTCCCAGGGCCAGGGGTGCTCCAGCTTTGGGTCCAGGGATGGTCCAGCTCCGGGGTAAAGGATCCCCCGGCTTGGGGTCAGGAGTGCTCCAGCTCTGGGTCCAGGGATGTCCCAGACCCCGGGTCAGGCCAGGAATTCTCCGTCTCTGGGGTTCCAGATATCCCAGTCCTGGCGCCAAGGATGCTCCATCCCTGGGGTCAGTGACACTCCAGCTCTGGGCACCAGGAATGGAAGATGTCCCAACCCTGGGGCCAGCCCTGGGGTCAAGGACACTCCAGCTCTGGGTCCAGGGATGTCCCAGACCCAGGATCAGGAATTCTCCATCCCTGGGGTCATAGAGGCCCTGGTTGTGGGGTCAAGGATGCTCCAGCCATGGGGTCAGGGACATCCTGGCCCTGGAGTCAAGGATGCTCCAGACATGGGGTCAGGGACACTCCAGCCATGGATACCAGGCATGTCCCAGACTTGGGATCAAGGATGTCCCGGTCCTGGGGTCAAGGATGGTCCAGGCCTGGATCCAGGGATGTCCCAGACCTGGGATCAGGAATTCTCCATCCCTGGGGTCATAGAGGCCCTGGTTGTGGGGTCAAGGATGCTCCATCCCTGGGGTCAGTGAGACTCCAGCCATGGATACCAGGGATATTCCATACCTGGATGAAGGATGTGCCAGTCCTGGGGTCAAAAATGCTCCAGCCTTGAGTTCTGGGATGTTCCAGACCAAGGGTCAGGTCAGGAATGCTCCATCCCTGGGGTCGCAGATGCCCTGGTTGTGGGGCCATGGGTGCCCTGGGGTCAGGGATGCTCCAGCCCTGGGGTCAGGGACACCCCGGCCTTGGGGTCAAGGATGCTCCAGCCCTGACTCCAGGGATGTCCCAGACCCGGAATCAGGGCTGCTCCACCCTTGGGCTCAGGTCCAGCCCAGCCCAAGCTGGATGGGGCTTGGAGCACCCCGGGATGGTGGAAGGTGTCTGTTCCCACGGCAGGGGGGGAATGGGGTGAGCTTTACATCCCTACAACCAAACCTCTCTGGAATTCCGTGACTCTGCGACTTCCCCAGCCACCTCCAGGAAGAAACTCACATTTATTTAACCAACCTTTCCCTAGTTTGAACATAAAGAGCCCCCAGCTGCCAGTCACCGTCAGCTCCGTGGATCCCAGGTAATGGATCGGGTTTGGGAAGCTGCTGGAAAATCGATGGAGGAATTAAAATCCATCCCCACCGTTCCTTCTCCGTTGTCATCTTACCCCTGTGCTGGGGAGGGCAGCCCATCACAGCATCCATCATCATTTCGCCTTTGTAGCTGGCAAAATCCGTAATTAACAAAAAAATTTCTCTTCACTTGCTGATGTAATTTAATTAGCTTCCCATTAAACAGAGACCGAACAGCATCTACTCCCCAGCAGAGCAAATAATTGTTTTCCATTCTTTCAGAAATCATCACCCGCTCCTCGGAACTCTCCGGATTCATTAGGGAGCCTGGGAGCAGCAGTGGGAGAAGGTGGGGAAAGGAAGGGAAAAGCTGCAGGAAGGGCAGGCGGGGGCTGAGAGGGGCCGGAGCTGCCTCGTGCTGGGGCGGGATGTCCCGGGGTGTCCCAGGATGTCCCGGGATGTCCCCGCTGATCCCAGTGTGGGGGTCCTGGCTCCATCCCGGGGGCTCCAGGCGCTCCCTGTGCCTCATCCGGCATCTCCTGGGAATGCTGGCATTGCCAAAGGGGCAAGGACCGGGACGGGGATGGGGACAGGGATGGGGACAGGGATGGGGACAGGGATGGGGACAGCCCCCCAGGGCCGTGTCAGGGTCACTTCCAGCCGCCCAGCCCCCCCTGGAGCTGGGGATCGGCCCCCCCGCCATGGAACAGGGGCTGTTTATCCGGATCCCAGGAAAGATTTAATTTCCAGTGGAAATCTCTCAAGCAAATACCTCCCTTGGAGGAATAAACCTGTTTAAGGAAACAATTTTCTCTGCGCTCAGATGAAGCCGTGAACGCTTTGCTGCTGCCGTGGCCCGGGGCTGGCGCGGATCCGGCGTGGGATGGGAGCCAGGAGAGGCCTGGGCTGCCCCGGGGGCAGCTGGGAGCCAGGGGGAACGCGGGGGACTGGCCCCAAATCCCCCTGGACGCTGTTGGGAGCCAGGGGGAACGCGGGGGGCTGGCCCCAAATCCCCCTGGACGCTGCTGGGAGCCAGGGGGAACATGGGGGACTGGCTCCAAATCCCCTGGGTGCATCTGGGAACCAGTGGGAACAGAGGGAGATTGGCCCCAAATCCCCTGGGTTTTTCTGGGAGCAGGAGTGGGGGGTCAGGCCCCAAATCCTCCTGATGCTGCTGGGAATCAGAAGGAACAGGGGGGACTGGCCCCGAACCCCTCTGGAGTCCCTGCTGCCCACCATGGGGCACTGTCCTGTCCCCAAGGGGGGACGGCAGCGCTGGCCCGGGCACCTCTGGGGTGGTCAGTGCCAGCCCCCCATGGCAGGTTCCAGCCCCAAGGTCTGTGCCAGCTTCTCCCAAACCAACTTCCCTCTCTCCCGGGGGCTGGCACATGGACACGTGGTCCCGGGGGTGGGCACTGTCCAGCCCTAATTGCAATTAGCAGTGAAACCCTGAGCTGCCACATCCGTGTCTCTCTCCTCACTGTCCATCGGGATCAAAGCGTTATTTGGCTCTGTCCATCCATGGCCTGTTCTGCCCATCCAGGTCTGGCTCCGTCCATCCAGGTCCTGCTCTGTCCATCCAGTTCCTGCTGTGTCCATCCAGGTCCTGCTCCGTCCATCCAGTTCCTGCTCTGTCCATCCAGTTCCTGCTGTGTCCATCCAGGTCCTGCTCTGTCCATCCCAGTTCCTGCTCTGTTCATCCAGTTCCTGCTCCGTCCCTCCAGGCCCTGCTCCGTCCATCCCGCTGCTCCCTCAGCCAGGGATTCACCCTTAATCGGGATCATTTCCCCGATCTGGGTCGTGGCTTGGTGTCCATCGTGCCCAGGCCATGGAGGGGTGTCTGGGGGCACAGGGGTGACACCCACGGACCCCGGGTCGGGTCTGGGTCCATGCAGCCCCCCCGCCCCATCCTGGGAGCTGCCCCTGCCTGGCACCCCCAGGCTTCAGGAGCCCCAGGACACCCCAGCACTCGGGGCAGGGGCAGAATGATGCCCCTCTCTCACTTCCCTACACGTTCTTGGGATGGGAATTAGGAAAAAAAACCCTTTTTTTGTTCCTTTAAAGAAGCAGGACTCGGCAAAGCTCAGGGATGTTGTCCTGGCTCAGCCCCGAGGGTCTCTCTCCCCTCTGACACTGGGGATCCAAATAAACCCCCAAACCCTTGGGATTGTGCCAGGCTCTGATGAAGCCCTAACTCCTCGTGGCAGCCCCTCCTCACCCAGGGCAGGGTGCCCATCCCTGGGCACGAGGCTCCCACTCTGGGGTGCCCGGGGTCCCTCCTGGCAGCCCCAGCCCCTTCCCGTGCGTTTCGGGGTTATTTAATCCCCTGCAGTTAAAAACAACCCTCCCGTGCCTCCAGCCCTGCCTGCTCCTCTCCCGGGAGCCTTTGTCTGCTCCGAGCCCTTCGTCCTTCGGGATCCGGAGATGGATCCGCCCGGGCCTGGCCAGCAGCTCCCCGAGGGCTCCTGTCACTCATCCACGGGGGCAGGGACAGTGGGACAGCCCAGGGGACCAGGGACAGCCCCAGGGACAGCCCCAGGGACAGCCCCGGGGCTGCAGCAGCCATTCCCACGGGATCCTGCCTGCCATTCCCACGGGAGTGACGGGAGGTGGATGTGGGCAGCTGACAGGACCCTGGAGAAGCTGATCCTCCCTGGATTTNCTGGATCCCTGGCAGTGCCCAAGGCCAGGCTGGACATTGGGGCTGGGAGCAGCCGGGGACAGTGGGAGGTGTCCCTGGGGTGGCACTGGGTGGGATTTAAGTTCTCTCCCAACCCAACCCATTCCATGAGTTTAACCTCGATGATTTCCCTGGCTATCCATAGGTGAGGACTTGGATTTAATATTGGAGAACAGAAAAGTAACCAGAGCAATAAAGCCCAGGCACTGAGCTGTGTAAAAAGCCATTTATTGCAGTTTTAACTGTATCAAAAAAAACCCAAGAGAAACAGGACAGGGAATTTACAGGCCACGGGTGGAACTGAAAAAAAAAAACCTTCTCAATTTCAAGGGATCTGGAGAGGGGTTTCATTGTCAGTGGCTCAGCCAAAACGAAATTCCTTTCAATCCCAAATTTTCCTGCCTCCCCAAAGAAAGGGGAGGTGGAAAAAGCTGCACAGTGAGATGTGGAGAGGGCACAGCCTGCACCAGGGTGGGCTGTCACACCGAGCTGCTGGGACCTCCTCCACTGGAGCAAATCCATCCAGCTCCTGCAGATCCAGGACCCCGAGGGCACGGATCCCACCAGCTCCTCAGGGGCCTCACTGGATCTCCCCCATGTAGAGCCTTTTGTCACTGGATGCAGAGAGAACTGAGGGGGAGAGGAAGAAAGGAGTAAAAAAAGTTAAAAGAAATATCAAAAATTAGAACGGAATATAAAAATTAGAATGGAATATAAAAATTAAAATAGAATATAAAAATTAGAATGGAATATAAAAATTAAAATGGAGTATAAAAATTAGAATGGAATATAAAAATTAGAATGGAATATAAAAATTCTCCCAGTGGTTTGAGACCTCCCTAAGGACACAGCACTGAACTCCTCATTTTGCTGGAAGCCAAATTTCAGTTGCTTCCCCAAAAGCCCATGGAACGACTGCTGTGACCCCGATCCCAGGCTGTGCTGGTGGCTGCCATCCCCCATCCCGAGGTGTCCCAGAGTGCTGCCGGGAATGGCAGAGCTGGGAAGGGCAAGGAGAGGTGGATGCACGCCCGGGAAAGGCTCCCGAGGTGCGATTTTCATGCCGGGAGTGCTGAGGCTCTGCCAGCACCCAGTGCCACTAGAGGGCACATCCGGCCGGGAAAGTGTCCCCAGGACACCGCAGTCCCTGGGAACAGGGAGATCCAACCCACAGCCAGCACCCACTGCCCTGCCCTGGGTCCCTGCAGTGCCCAGGGCCAGGCTGGACACTGGGGCTGGGAGCAGCCGGGGACAGTGGGAGGTGTCCCTGCCATGGCAGGGGTGGTGGCACTGGGTGGGATTTAAGGTCCCTCCAACCCAAACCCTTCCAGGATTCTGTGATTTTGTGATTCTCTGATTTGTTTCCTACAGCTTTTGGGATAGTCAGGATACCCCAGGTGATTGATCCATGTCCTCATGGAATCCCCAAACATGGTTCTATCCCTGGTGTCCGAGGTATTCCAAACCCTTTCCTCAAGGCCCCTGGGAAGGCTGGACAAGCCCTGGGCAGTGGCAGCCACCCCCTGTCCACCCCCAGAGCCACCCTGCTGCCCTCTGGGTGTCCCCTCCCCAGTGACAGAGTCCCCGTGCTCCGCCCAGGCTGCCCCCACCCACCTGGAGATGAGCAAACAAAACTCTGCCACCCCTAAACCTGTCTGATAATCGGACTCCGAGCCTCTCTGGCAATTTGGGGAGCACTTCCCAGGGGATCAGCAGCTCAGAGAGCCCTGGAGCTGCTCCCCGGGCAGGGGGGAGCTGGGGAGCACTTACTGATGGGCTCCTCGGGGTGGAAAGCCAGCTCGTTGACAGAGCCGGCGTGGCCGGGCAGCTTGTAGAGGATCCTCCTGGAGGTGGTGTCCCACACGTACACAAACCTGCAGCGACAGGGCTCTGCTCAGGGCAGGCACTGCCCCAGCAACAGAACCACTGGAGCGGCCTGCTCTGACCTGCCCCAGGAGCTGCCAGAGCCCCCAGCTCCTGTGGTGCCGGGAGAGGCTCCCCAGAAACAGAGACTGGGCAGGAATAAGGGAATAAAGGCCAGTATTTATTGGAAAGGCCTTCAAAGGTGCACCCTGGGGAGCCAAGGGCTCCAAGCTGGACCCCAAGATGGACAACGAGTCACGAGTTCCCCACACCTTTATAGGTTTGGTCCATTTGCATATCAGCATAAATTAGCACATTAAAACTTTAGCTAATGATGTAATTTCCCCTCAGCTCGCCCCCCTTCAGAGGCTCTGGGCCTGCCCAGCCTGGGTGTCCTTGGAGAGCAGCCCCAGAGAGGTTTGTGCTGAGCAGAGAGCTGAAGGCAGCAGGGCACAGAAACTCCAGAGTCACACACTGGGCAATGCAGGGTTGGAAAATACAAGAGTTAAACCTGAGGCATCACATCAGCACCTGCAGAAGGAACCCACTGACCCAAGCTCCAGGCACAGCTGCCCAGAGCTGGCCTCAGCCTCCCCTGATGCACGGATCCAGGCAGGAATTCCTCTCCCAGGCAGGAACCCTCCCCACCTGCCCCAGGTCACTGCCCAGGCTCGTGCTGGGACAGCTGCCCCACTAAATCTGGACAGGGAGAGCTCAAGTTCTGCCTCTCTGCTATCAGAAGCTCATTAATCTGGTGATTACTGCTGCTCCATGCCCTGGCCCCCAGGCTGCAGGAATTCCAGTCTCCCTGGCACTGGGTTTGGGCCTGGATTTGCTCCAGAGGACATTGGTGTCCTTCACAGGGACCTTCAGACCCCGTGCTGCCTCCTCCCTCTGCCCCTTTACTCCTCTGTTGTCTTTACAGAACCTCTCATTTACGAGTCTGGTAAGTGCTAATTGATCTTTATTTCTCCTTAATTATAAGAGAGATCAGGAATGATCCCTGGAATCCCAGCACGCAGGGATTCGGTAAGTGCTAATTGATCTTTATTTCTCCTTAATTATAAGAGAGATCAGGAATGATCCCTGGAATCCCAGCACGCAGGGATTCACCTGGGATTTGTGCTCCTCATCCTCAAACCCCACATTTGCTCAGGGGAGGTTGCTGTCCTTCAGAGGGACCTTCAGACCCCGTGCTGCCTCCTCCCTCTGCCCCTTTACTCCTCTGTTGTCTTTACAGAACCTCTCATTTACGAGTCTGGTAAGTGCTAATTGATCTTTATGTCTCTTCAATTAAAGGAGGGGTCATTAATGATCCCAGGAACCCCTCTGTGCAGGGATTTACCTGGGATTTGTGCTCCTCATCCTCTAACCCCACACACAGACCCTGCTCTCAAAGACCCTCCCAAGCCAGGACTCCCAGGGGTCCAACCCAGTGGCAAAGATGTCCCTCGCTGTCACCTGCTGGGGGATCCAGGGCAGATCCTCAGCCAGTTTTGGACAATAATAACCAGATTTAACAACAGTCAGGAGCTCCTCCACAGACACCAAAGCAACAGGAACACATCCCTGTGGGAATCAGGAAAACTCCCAAAAGGGTTGTTTGGGATTTCACACCTCCACACACAACCCTGAGCCTTCAGATCCCGGGCCAGGAATGCTGCAAATCCTTCATGGATTGACGGGGACAGAGGAATGCAGTGGCAACTCACCTGTCAGCCGACCCCCCTGCAATTTTACTGCCATCTGGGGACCAGGAGCACCTCAGAAGGTTCTAAAATCAAAGAACATGCACAGATCTATTTAGTTTTCCCCTTCTCCTTGAATTAAAATCGCCACGAGACTTTAGCCAGCACCAGCACCACTTTAATGATCTCCCTTGGAAGATGAGATGGTAATTACAGATTTTATTTTATTGCTGGAAACGGCCAGTGCCTTGTTATTTTACACAAAGTAGATGGTAAGTGTAGAAAATACTTAATTTACACCTAATTACAGCTGAACTGAGCAAAGAAATCTTGTTACTGAGGCTTTAATTGGAATCCCACTTTGAGTATTCATCTTTCTTTGAGTTCTTATTAAAGCCTTTGTGGCCTAAACTTGAATTGGACAAAACAATTTAAAGGAAAGTCAATAGCAGGGGGAATTGAACAAGGAGAGGAGCACGCTCACCTTCTCAAAATTATGGACATTCCCCTGGAAAATCTTCACACATCTCTCCTTGGGGGCGAAGGGCCTCACGTCCCAGATCCGAACTGCAACAGTCAGAGCCAGCAGCTGAGGGAAAGGGCAGCCCTGGAAAACCCCCCGTGCCCAGGACACCCTCCCTGTCCCCAGGACATCCTCCCTGTCCCCTTCCTGTCCCCAAAGCCAGGGGGAACCAGCAGCTCTCCCTGCAGGAAGCTTTGCTCTGGCAGGACAAAAGCAGCGATGTCCAATTACACCCAGAGCGGGAAAACCCAAACCTGCCCCCCCAAAACTGAGCCAGCAGCCCCTCACAGGAGGGTTTGCTTTATCCTGGCACACCCCACGGGCATGGGCCTGGTGGGCTCAGCCGCACTGGGCTCCTCAAGGGGACAGGCAGGGTGGCAGCTGGGCTGTCACTCACGAGGGGACACAGCCAAGCCACCCTGACACAGGACAACCTGTGCCATGGCCCTTGTCCCTTGTCCCCAATTCCCTTCAGGAGCTGGGCTGTCACTCCTGAGGGGACACAGCCAAACAGGCCCAGAGTGCACAGATAACCTGTGCCATGGCTCTTGTCCCTTGTCCCCAGTGCCCTGCAGGA
>VZRO01000006.1:238223-265359 GCA_013397915.1 Daphoenositta chrysoptera | reverse complement strand
ATTTGTTTTTCTTTTTCTTTTTCTTTTCATCTCTTTTTTTTTCTTTTTCTTTTTTTTTCTCCTTTTTGGTGGGGGTGATTGTGGGGGGTAGAAGGTGGCTGGGAATGAGGATGGGGTATGGATAGGGAGATGTGGGGGACCTGGTGCGAGGGGTGGGGTGCTGGCATGTGGTGGCCCTGACACCATCACACACCTTGGTCCTCTCTCCATCTCCCCTGTGTCACCTCGCACCTTTGGCTCCTCACATCCCCTTCTTCCCCACAACCCCCTCTTCTCCCTTCCTCCAGCCCTCTCTCCCTTTCTTCTCCCCCACCTCCCTCCTCTCCTTCCCCCTACTCTCCTCCCCACCACCCCCTCCCTGTGCCTCTCAAAGCCACCATAATAGCAGCTTGTTTGGCACTTCACTTGGTCTCAATGAGAAAATTCCCCTCTCTCCCTCTTTTTGCCTTCGTTATTTCCAAACCCTGCAATAGCTCCTTTGCTCAGGGCTGCGGGAAGTGCCCATTTTTCAACATTTTTCTTTGGCTTATGTTTGTCATCCTCTGAATTACCGCACCGGGGAGTCCAGTCAGCCCGACACCGGGCCCTGCTATTCACGCCTCTCCTGCTCCTTGAGATCATGTAGGGAGAAATTAGTTATTTATTTCGAGCACCACTGCAATGCACTTCCCCACACGAGTGTTTGTTTTGATCCCCCGCTGGAAAAGGAGGCTCCACAGGGAGTGACGGCGCCGCGGCAGCGCCGGGTCCAGTGGGAGAGGCGGTGAGGGCAGGCCAGGGTGTGGGAAGACCCAGGGATTCCAGGGAAAGCTGTGAATATGGAGACCCCCAGCATGGTCCCCACCATGCTGAGCTGCCTCTCTGCAGGTCCTGGGAGTTTCCAGGTGATCTTGTCCCATCAGGAAACGTGTCTGTCCATGGTTTTATCTCTGGGTCATAGTGAGAAGGATCTGAGGGGGATCATCCCACCCCAAAGTGGCCGTGACTGTACCAGGCAGTGTGACCCAGGACTCTCTGCCAAACACGGAAAGATTGGATGGATTTTGCGGCTGGAAGAAGCAGCTCTGTTCCAACACAGCCCATGCCACTGGATGCAGTCCCCAGCCCTATCACCTCCTGCTGTCCTGCCTGCCCTGTCCTACTTCACAGAGCAGAGCCAGCCCTGCATCAGCAGCCAGCCTTTTGTACAAGGGCGGCACAGGCTGGGAAACGTTCTCCAGCTCAGAGATAGCCCCAGCCGATGGGAGGTGGGAAGGGCACTGCCCATCCTTGGAGAATGTGATCCATCTCCTCTCCTCCCTGTGCCAAGGTCAGGAGCCAGAGGGTCCCATGGCAGTGGTGCTGCTGCAGACCAAGCTGGCATCGCCGTGGCTCCAGAGCCAGGATGCTGCCAATGCTCCTGAGCCCTTCTCCTTGTGGAGATGCCACAGCCAGGCACAGGCAGCACTGGCACTGGCACCAGCAGGCTGCAGGGAAGGGGCCCAAGGAGCTGCAGCTTTAAAGAAAGAAGAGGAGCAGCGGGAGGAAGAAAATGCAAAATTGGCCCAGTGGGTAGACCCGCTATTTAAGTGCAGTTGAGAAAGGAGCGGGAGGAATTACAGGAGAAATGATAGTGCCCTGACAGCTGCCATTTCCCACCGCCAGTCTCCCCTAATGGAGTCCTAATGTAGTGGTGGGCTCTTCGCTGTCAGCCCAGCCCGAGACAGGGCTCGTCTTTGTGCTGGTGACAGATGGGACAGTCCGGCAACAAACCTGTAATCCTCTGATTCCTGCCGCCGCTGGCTCAGCTTAACCCCTTCTTTCCCCAGCACCCAACCTCTGCCAGGTGTGTGGTTGGTGTGGGGTCTGACCAGACCACACGGTCCCCACGGTGGTGTTCGGGTCTGGCAGCACAGCGAGGGAATGGGAACGGGAAGGGGAAGGGAAAGGGGAAGGGGAACGGGAATGGCAATGGGAATGGGAATGGAAATGGAACTGGGAATAGGAATGGGAACAGCAGGCAGCTGCCTGCGGCTCCCTGTGCATCGCCTGGCTGCCGCTGGGGCAGCGTGGCAGAGGCCCAGCCTGGCCACCGAGCCAGAGCAAGCAGCAGCTCCTGTGGGACTCCCTGTGGGTCCCTCGGACTCTGCTCCGTGCCGTCCCTGTGCTGCTCTGCCCCGTGACAACTGCGCAGGTGAGTGTGGGCAGGTAAGCAGGGCAGGTGTGCTCAGTGCCCACGGGGAGGGCTCTGGGCTGCCTGCCCAGCACAGCGCCCGCAGGGAGCCTTCCCACATCTGGCACTGCTTCTGAACCTCCTTGCCTGCCTCACGTTAGCCCCAACCAGGGTGTGATTAGGTGGTTTTAAGCTAAAAGGTGTGACAGTTCCCTCCACCCCCTGACCAGGCTGCCTGTCCTGCTCCTGTCCTGCTCTCTGGGATGCCAGGGGTGGCAGCAGGGGAAGCTGAGGTTTTTTGCAGAAAATTAAATGCAGCTACTGCACTCCCTTGTCTCTCTGCTGGGGGGGCACGGGGGAAAGGCTGGCTCCCCTGGTTGCAGAGGCAGAGATTAACCACCCTCTGATCTCTTTTGTCATATCCCAAAGGGCCCAAAGGATTCCTGGGGAGGGATTTTTGGATGCTTCTCCGTTAGGCAAAGGTCCAAGCCTCTCTGCCTCCTTTCCAGCATGAAGCATCTCACTTGCATCCTCTCTGCCCTCCAAAAGGCACCTGGACCTCCATCCCCTTCAGTGAAACCCACTGGCATCCCTCTGAGCTGCAACAAAGCTCTCTCCCATCGGCATGGGGCAGCCAGCTCTTCCAGCCTTCACCCACAGAGCCATCAGCCCAAAATCACAGCCACCGAGCTAAACGTCACCAGCCTGGCAGGGTGGCACACATCTCACTCCCCCCAGAGCTCCCATTCCACGGCAGCTGCCTGCTGCCTTCCTGCCTGCTTTCCTTCCCAGGAAGAAATTAGCAGGTAGGACAGAGTCCAGGCAGCTCTGCTGGGTCCATCTGCTCATCCCTCCTGCTGCAAAGCGAGGGCTGAGCAGAGCTCCACTCCTGGCTCAGTCACCATCCTCTCCAGCCAACCCAGACCTACCGAAGGCTGGGGGGAATAGAAACATCCCAATCCCATATCCCTGCCCCACCACACCCTGCAGAGCAGCTGAGACCCCCAGGGCCGATCCTGGTGGGTGCTGAGGGTTCCCATCACCCTCGGGTCGTTGGGGAGCCGTGGTCCCTGGCAGCATTAGACCCTCCCTGGCAGGAAAGCGCAGTGCAACGCGCGCGGGTCCTCGGCACAATTAGCCAACAAGTGGCTGTTTTGTGAGGGATTGTTGCTGATGTGTTTTAAGTGGCTTTCTGAGTGGAAAATGTGAGGCACTGGAGAGGCCGGCAGACAAAGAGGGGGATGCATTAGGTTTTATTGGTCTGCTTCGCACACATCTGACATCACTCCACGGAGCAAGTTCTGCCTGGCTTTAGGGAAAATGAAAAATAAAGCAAGAAAAAGGGGCCGAGGGTACAGGGGAGGGGGGAGCGCCAGTGATTCAAGCAGGCAAGTGGGGGCTTAATAGCAGGAGACACTGGAGCAAACTGTGTCAACCAGATGGGACCCGGGTGCCGCGGGAGGAGAGGGGAATTAGCCAACCCGCGCTTTGTTCCCGCAGAAAGCGCGGCCCTCTCCCCCCAGGAGCTGCCTACATGTGATATAATACAGCCCCTTTCAGCCGCTAAGCTGGCCAAGGACAAAAGTCACCAATAAATAGCAAGAGGGCGAGGCTGAAAGCAAAAGGCAGAGTTGCCAAGAGCCCCCTGCTTTCTCCTCGCGCTGCCCGAGCTGCTGGGCATCTGCCCCGGCTGCCGGCACAGGCACGGCCGTGGAGGTGCTGGGGTGATGCTGTGGGACAGGAGGGGTTTTGGAGACATGGGGCCTTCTGCAGGGGTGGTGGAGCCTGTGGGGTGGCAGTGGAGTGTTGTCCATATGTTCTTTGCCTTGGTTGCCTGAGCCAAGCCATAAAAGCAAGAGCCCTCGTGCCTTGGGTGTCCCCCAGGGTGCTCCAAGAAGGGCTGGAGGCTGTTGTCCCAGCCACATCTCTCACTGCTTGGGCTTATTAAGTTGATGTTTACCATCACTTCCAGGCTCCTATAAAAACACCCCCAGCACCAAATAGAATAGTTCGAAAATCCCTCGTCTGGGCCCAAACACCACCAGCAAGAAGCAGATTCTCCAAAGCAGCCCCACACCTGCTGGGTGGGGAGGCTTGAAGGCTGAAGCCATCCCAGCTCCTTGGGTTTTGAACACAAAGACATCCCAACCACTGTCCTCCAGTGCAGAGCTTGAGACCCACAAACTGGAAGGAGGAGACCCCAGACATCTCTGGTCTGAGCTGGCACCCCTGATTTGGGGTCTTCCTTCCCAATCCCCAGAAACGACCCAGCCCAGCTAAGCATCAAACCAGCTGTGGGGCCGTGCAAACAAGGGGGATCGTCCCATCCCCTCATTCCCCTGGAGGGATCTTCCTTGCTCTTGCAGAAATATTGATCCAGATAAACATGGGAGACACATTAGGTGCCCCGGGGAGGGTCAGGAGATCAGCGGCTCAGCTGGGCCCCCGCTGCCCACGGGCTCTGGCTATGCAGGACCAGGATGGGCAAGGGGAGAACTGAGGGCCTTGGGAAGCCCCTTACACCGTGGAGGGGGCCAGGGCCAAAGTGCTTTAGCCAAGGGGAGGTAAAACAAATCGATGAGGGGCCGCTGTGACACGCTGACCCTGGCACTGAGCCGCGGTTTTAACGCGTGACAGTAAATCTGGGCGGGGGGCTCGGAGGCAGATGGCTGGAGGGGGGAGGTGAGAGAGGGCTCTTACTGGTGGGACAAGGGAAGGGCAAGAGCTCCCAAACCGAGCAGAGGCCGGCAAAGCCCCCGGGGAAGGAAGAGGAGGTGGGAGAGGGGAGCTTGGACGCTGACATGAGGACGGGCAACGCCTCTGCCATGACCAGGGTGCCCCTCATAGCCAAGGATCACTCCCAGTGATCTTCCTGCTGCTGCCCCTGCCTGGTCCAGGCCAGAGGGCTGTGGGGTGCCAGGGCAGAGACACTTCAAGGCTTTCTCCAAACCCGTTTCCATCCAGATGAGGGCAAGCATCCCTGCTGAATGGAGGTCTCAGTTTCCAGCCCTCAACTCCTGACTCCCACCTCCCATCTCTCACCCCCCCCGCCAAACCCGGAGCAGAGGGCAGGAAGGCACCAACGGCTGCAGATCCTATTACCTGCGGCCAACAAAACCTACCTGTCCTCCCCAGCCACTCCCCCTGCCCTCTATCCGGGGGGACAGAGCAGAAGGACCCCCCTGGCCCTCCCTGAGCATCGCCGGGTCGCTGCCTGCCACGATCGAGTGACCAGATGGACGGTGCGCTCACACCGCAGCCTCCTCTGTGGGTCCCTTGTCCCTCCCTGAGCCGCCGGAGCTTTGTCGCTCTGTCCCCCCGGGGCAGCCTTTGTCAGGGCGTGCAGAAGGGCCCCTGTGTCCCTCTGATCCCCGCCGGCCCCACGGCAGCGTGTCCCCGGCCGGAGCATAAAGCTGGCTTTCAGGGACCCGGCGTTGGGAAACTCCCGGCGAAGAAGCAAGGGAGCTTCTTGTTAAACGGGGAGACAAAGCCACCTTGTTAAGGGGTTTACAAAGGCGAACATCTCCCCCTTGCCTGGGAAGCTCACGACCGGCGACTCCCAACCTCACCGGGGGGATGGCTTTTCCTTGGAAAGATGGGAACGTTTCCCAGCTGGGCAGTGCCGCAGCCCTGTGACCTGTGTGCCGAGCCCAGGGCGCCTTCTGCGCTCCCTTGAACCGCTCCAAGCCACGTCTCCAAAGGAAAATGGGAACCGACAGCTCACCATGGAGAATCCTGGGGTTTTCCCGAGAGTGCACCGTTGCGTCCAGTGTTCCTGCTGAGGGCACATCATCCAGGGCTAGGGAATGCCATCTGCACCAAATGATGTGATATTGGGTAGCACAAGAGGATTTTCTGTCCCTCCTTTGGGAGAGGTGGTCTGGGGGTCCCCTCCTGCACACCCTTTGACTCATGTTTCTCGAATCCTGTATTGCCCAGTGTGTAACTCTGAAGTTTCTTGTAGCCTGCTCACTTCTGTGCTGTAGACATAACAAAGCCTCTCCGGGCCTGCTCTCCAAGGACACCCAGGCTGTCCTGGGCCTGAAAATGTGTAAACCAACATCTTAGAAGAGGGGTGAGCTCAGGGAAATGACATCATTAGCTGAAGTTTTAATTAGTGAATTTATGCTGATATGCAAATGAACCAAACCTATAAAGGTGTGGGGAACTCGTGACTCATCATCCATCTTGGGGTCCATTTTTGGATGTAGCCTTTAGCTCCCAGGGTGTACCTTTGAAGGCCTTTCCAATAAATACCAGCCTTTATTCCCTTATTCCTGTCTGGTCTCTCTTTCTAGGTGGCCACTCAAGGCATCACCAGGAAGGGATGTGATATGAACACAGTCCCACAGGGCACAACCACACAAGACCTCCCCGCTTCCCTCCTGCAAAACATCATGTTTTTTCCTTGCATGGACCCAGTGATCAATTTCTTTGCCCAACAAAATAAAGTTGAAGCAAAAACCCAGCAGCCCCACAGCTGCCCTATCTCTGTGAGAATTTTCTTTTAAAACCCATCTTTTCTTACCATCTTTTGCAGGAAAAATCCCTGCCCCAACAGGGTTAGCACAACCTTTGGCATGACTTTTGTGGAATTTGATGGTCACTCAGCCTCTGATGGGTCCCCACCAAGCCCTTGGGTTCCTCATTTTACAGCCCACACCTGGGGGCTTCACACACCATGGCCATGTCTGAGCTCCCAGGAAGTGCTGCCCACACCTGTGCATTGTTCTGAGCTGCTCTTGGCAATTCATGCTAAAATCCACGTGCAAATTAAACCTTAAGCCTGCTAATTACCTCTGCCTCCAGAGAAACAGGAAAATGGATAATGCCATCAGGATGCAGCAGGATATGGTAGCCAGGGCTGGCTGGTCAGCTTAAAACAACTGGACCCCCTGGGCCCAGAGCCCATCTGGGTGTGACACGGTGGGAAGGGGAAGGGAAAACCTGGCTCTGCAGCAATCCTGAGGGATGGGCAAAACAGGACAAGTTCTAGGTGGAGACACCCACCAAGCAGCAAGTGTGATGCCAAAGCCAAATTAACAGCAAGAAGCTGCCACCCTTGCTTTTCCATGCCTCACTCCCACACATGCAGGTGGCACTTTGGGGGTCCACATTCCTTCTGGCATCATCCCCACATCCTTCTCCTCCTCTCCCTGGGGAAAGGCCACCTCTGGAGAACAGATCAGCTTCTCTTCTTTGACCCAGCAAGTGTGACCTGCTGTGGCCATGGTGACACTGGGGGTGCCAGTCCTTCACTGGGAAACCCCAGCCACAGCTCTGTGCCCCATGGGGCCAGGCTGGAGGCAGCTCTCCCTCCCCAGGACAGCAGTAAATTGGAGTGCTGCAGCTTTAAAGAAGTGTGTGTGCTCCTTGGCAGGGCTGGTGGCAGCGGGGAGAGCCAGAGGACACCTGCAGAGATCCTGTACAGCTGGGGAAGATTAGCCTTTTCCACTAGACAAGACCCATTACCATGTTCCAATATACCATCACTTCCGCTAGGAGAGCCTGCAGATGAGATATCGATTGCAGTGACCCTGGACAAGCCCTTCACCAGAGCCTGGGAGGGCGGCAGAGCAGCCCCATGGCAGATCCCACGGTGCAAAGAGGGGCTGCAGCTTCCCAACCAATCCCCCAGGGACCCGAGGGTGGCGAGGGGCTGCCTCAGAGCTGGAGTGGTGTGTGATGCTGTGGGGGATGCACAGAAGAGCTTCCAAGCCCAGCAGAGACCCAGCTCCCTTCTCAGGGTCCCTCTGGGCTCTTCCCAGTGCAGCTCTGGGAATGGGGAGCCCCCAGCCCATGTTTGCTGCCCTTACAGCCAGGTGGGTGTTGCAAAAGCAAGCCTGTCTCCTTGAAAGGCCAAAATAGTCCCCCCAAAATGTCTCTGCTGGGGAGTTCCAGGTGGTTCAGGAGGTGCTCACAGGTTGCTGCTCGCTCACTGCTTTTCCCTCCTGGGGTCCCAGCCCCTGAAATACCTCCCTGAGACACAACGGGGTGGAAGGACACTGGGGAAGCTGAGAAACTACCAAACTTTGGGAACTGGAAGGGCTGATGGTAATTAAGGTAGCAAAGTAATTAAATGTGGTGTCTGGCTCGCAGCATCCTACCACTGCAGTGCCGAGGGGAAGTGCAGGCACTTTGGTGGGTCTCCTCTATCCTTTGATCCCACCATTTTTGAGAGGTTTTTTTCCTTCTCCAAGGCTCACACTGGGTTTGACTTGGCTTTTTGCTTACCAGCACAATCCCCTTGCAGCCCCAATCCCCTTGCAGCCTAGTTGGAAGCAGCAGCTGGAAGCTGACCCGTGGTGCTCCTCCAAGGCTGATCTGTCTTGTCCATCACTGTCTCTGAGAGCATCCCTGTTCTTCCTGAGGAGCTGGAGCTGCCGTGGTAGAGCATCTTCTACCCTGAGCCAAAAACCTCACTGGACACTCCAGTGGTGCAGAGAGACAGGGACAGCCAGGACCCTCTGGATCTGGGCTCCAAAGCCTGCAGGATATTCCAGGACTCGCAGTTAAATGGCCTTTTCCAGGTGAAGATTTAAGCACCCAGATGGCCCCAGCTGGCCCAGTGAGCCCTCACGGAGCTTTTCCAGCATTTCTCAACCTTTGGGGCATGAGAAGCTTCTGCTAAGACACTTGGTTTTGTTGTTGTTTCATTTGGGTTTCCCCCTCCAAATAAAAGACATCAGCTCCTCATTGCACCAAGTTCTTTCAAACTCCACTTTTCCAGTGGAGACATCTACCATAGTCAAGGATGTGCACGGGAGGGATCTCTCACAGCTTCCAGGCCTACTCCTTGTCCCAAGGGCCAGCATCTGTCCCTGGTGTGCGGGAGGGAAGCAGCTCTGCTCCCGTCGTTTTGTGGATGATTCCCCAGGAGATGGCTCCTGATGAGGTTCCAAGCCCTTCCCCCCACCCGAGAATGGGCTGCTGTGGGATTTTTACTGTTTTTACTGCCGTGGGATGAATAGGGCTGGCTCAGCACTGGCCATGGGATGCCAGGGTGGCTGGTCAGCACAACCTGCTGACCACCAGCCCCACTGCAGGGCTCCGGGGCACTGCTCATGCAGGACCCCACGTGCAGCTGCACTTGCACCTTGGACTTGCTGCTGAAAGCAACAGGACAAAGGGAATGGGGTGGCCCTGCAGAGCAACCCCCCTCCCCATAGCCCACAGGGTTTGGACAGGCTCCACCAGCCCAGAAAACCATTTCTCTCCCCTCTCCTGACAGCCCTCTGCTGCTTTCTCCTCCCAAGATGGTCGCTGCCAGTAATAGTAGGGAAAGTCACATCCAAGCTGGGAAAATAACATGTTATTTTCCCAGCTGTGATGTCAGAGCTTGTCACACTTGCTGGCTCGGCAGCAGGGTGGGCAGGGCACGCCTGGATGTCCCCAAATGGCAACTTGGCCTGGCTGTCCCCTGGGGACTACTAACATGTGCCCCTTTTTGGTGGCAGCTCTGCTTTGGCTCCACAAACGTGTTGGAAAGCAGCACATTCCTGCTGCTGGGATGGGGCTGCCCAGCTCCCCGCTGTCACTCTGGGTACCACAGGGGGCAGCGTGGTGGGTGCACCCCAGCTCCAGGAGCATCTCCGGGGACACCCAGTGTGGGGACATCCCAAACCATGTCCTTCCCCAGTCTCTGCAGTGCTGAGCGCCAGCACATCCTGAGTGTTTGCCCGGTTAGGAAATCCTTTCCTTTTCTCTTTCCTTTCCCTCTGCTTCCAGCACAGCTCCCGGTTTGCCTCGCTGAGCCATCGCTGCCTCCCAGCCGGGTGTGCAGCCTGAGCATCGGGAACAGAGGGACCTGCACCGCTCCAGGCGCGGCGGGAGAGGGATGCACTGCCCGGCCGGAGCCAGCACTCCCTTCCTCCTCACCTCCCGCAACACCATCAGGGGATATTTCCTGCATTTTTGTCTTTCCCAAATCTGCTCTTTAAAACTCACCAAAACACCGCAGAAAGGCTCAAACCCCGTTAACCCTTAAGCACCCAGCTCCCTCCTGCCGCCCGGCTCCGACGTCCCTCGCTCCCCACCTTCCCCTCAAGGCACCACCAACCCCCCACGTCCTTCGCAGCCACTTAATCCATTACCAACTTCACAAAGCCGGCCTGGGGAAGCGCTGGGCCAGAGGAGCAAACAAACGAGGCAGGAATAAAGCCCGGCTCTCAATGCCGGACCCCGCGCGTGGCTGGAGGTTTATTTCTTTCCCCACTTCTCCTTCGATGGACAAACCTTTTTTTTTCTTTTTTCTTCCCCCTGATTGCATTTCACTTGCAGCCCCGTAACAAAGCCGTCACCTCCGCCGCCACTCCGCTCCAGGGAGACGAGTTACAATTACAAATTTCCACCACAATTAGTGCTACTTCTTAGAGAAATTAGAAAGGGGAGCGGGAGGCTCGCGTGCGATTGATTGCTATTCATTCTGCTTTACGGTGACCTTGCTCTGGAGACGATGATATTCCTTCAGCCTGGAAACCGGGATTAAAAAAAAAAAAAATTAATTGTAAATTAACAGTAATAACACACATTTCCTTTCAATTAATTTAAGCAGAATAAGGGGGCGTGAAGAGCAGGCGTTTGTTAAGGCCTGTACAGTTTAATTATTTTTTTTTCCCCCACGAGATAATGTAATTAATTTATCTTAGAGGAGTCGGGGGGACACGGAGGATCGGGGAGAACAAAGCAGTTAACAGGCAATGGAAAAATTAAGAGCCCATTATGTAAATGCAGCGTGTTTTACAGCCCTGGAGTTGCGGGGGGACTGAGAAATAAGTAAAATAACGAGGCTGGCTGTGCTGGGGAAGGCTGCAATTAAACAGGGCTGGTACTGGGGGGGCTGATGGCACCCCACTGTTCAGGGGGAGCTTGCAAAGAGGGGAAGAGCTCTGGGGTGCTGGGGGCTTTTCCCCCATCGGGGGGGGTCCCACTCGACCCCACAGACCTCAGCGAGTTGATGTTGATGAAGCCGGTGGCGTCGGCAGGCTCGTAGTCCCCTTGCACGTTCATGCTGCGGAGAGAAGGGCACTGTCACTGCGATGGGATTCCCGGGGGGAATTGGGGCTGCCCTTTGGGAAGGGAGAAGTTGTGGGGGACCCCAGACCTGGCTGCTCTCAGCTGCTGCTGCCCCCCCATCCGCTGGTGGCTGCAGGGGGCTCAGGTCAGGGTCCCTGCCAGCCCCTAGGGAAGGGACACATGGCTCAGGAGCAGCTGTCCCCAGGCTCCACAGGCCCTGCCAGAGACACAGCCCCAAATTTCCCTCCTTGGTCCCTCATGTGCTTCAGCACCCTTCCTCCCCGTGCTCTGGCACCGCACAGGGAGGTTCACCCTGTTCCAGAGCAATCCTACAGGTATGGCTGTCCCGGGGCAGGCTCTGGAAAAGGGATGGGATCCCGGGCAGGATGGGATCCCCGGCCCCTCATGAGCAGGAGCCCAGGCAGGGACAGCCCCACTGCTGTGGGGTTTATGGACCTGCAGTCAATTCCTCGGTGTGACACTCAGCACATCCCCTTTCCCAAGGCAGCAGCCACCCACTGAATCCCAACTCCAACAGTTTCCTACATCCCCAAAACACACGGCTCATTTCCCAGAAACCACAAACCTTAAAGGAGGAAGGATGGGGAAATAAAGAAGAAAAGGAAAAAAAAAAAAAAAAGAGTTTACAACGATTTTACCTCCCCTGACGGGCTACAGAAAAACCTCTGAGCTTTTATTTTTGCTCATTCGAGTGGTTCTGACCTGCTCTATAATTACGTTACTTTCTACCTACTGTGCAGAGGCATTTCCACACAGTTCTGCCTCTCACAGCTTTCTCTCGGGTTCCTGTGACGCCGTCACTCAAAGGCTTTCAAACCAGCGATGTAGAAATCAAAAAGAAAAGGAAAATGGTTGGAGACGCAGGGAGAATAAGTGCCCCTGCTTTTCTCTCCCTCTCTCTTTTTCCTCCGTCCCACCCCCCTCCATCCTCCTTTTTTTTCTTCCCTCTTTTTTTTCTTTTTTTTTTTTAATACTTTATTCATTTAATCTCTCCAAGTGAGAGTGCGAGGCATAATGAAGGGTTGGGACGGATTATTAGGAGCTGTTGATTTTGAGGGGGAGGGAAGGGAGGAAAAAAAGCCAGAGAAGAGAAAGAGAGAAGATAATTTGACATTTACTCCGACTGATCTAAACTCATTCGGGTGTATTTATGGCTTATAAAGTGTTTAGAGAGATTGAAAGGGGTTGAGGGAGGGCTGAGGGGGGAGCGAGCAAGCGAGAAAACAACACTAAGAAAAAGGGAAAAGCCAGAGGGGAAAAAACCAATATTGACTTGAAAACATGGCTCGTGCTTCGGCCAGATGCTGGGCTGGGCCNGAGCAGGATGGAGCAGGATGGAGCGGGACGGAGTGGGATGCAACAAGGTGGGATGGGATACTGCTGCAGGATGGGATGGGATGGGATGCTCACTGTCACCACTCCTGTCCACCCTGACCTCCTGAGCCCCACTCACCTCACCAGCTCCTCGTTGTAGAGTGACCGTGGGGACTCCCTGCCCAGGATGTAGACCTGGCCCTTGAAGACAGAGAGGCGGACGGTGCCCACCACCGGCTCCTGCGAGCGCCCGATGCACTCCCGGAGGAACTCACACTCGGGGCTGTGCCAGAAGCCTGAGGACAGAAGGTGGGGTCAGCAGGGGCTTGGGGAAGGCCAGAGGGGCCTGGGATCCCAGGTGGTACCCCAGGGCATCCTAGGGTGGTCCCCAGGCTAAGTCTTGCAAGGGTCGTTTTCAAGGGAAGGGATACAATTGCAGGACTGGGAGAGGAAATGAGATGCTGGGACACGCAGGTTCAGCCATGAGGGATGGAGACCCTTCTCCTGTTTCCCTTCTCCTTGGTGGCCCTCAGGATCTCACTGGGAGAAGAGGATGGAACAAACTAGAAACAGGCCATGGGGCCATCCTTGTTCCAGCTCTGCTGGGCAGGGCTGATCGTGGAAATGAAAAGATTTGTTAACTAGGTATGAAACTGCCACTCAAACCCCACCACCTCGGGAGGGCCAGGTGGAGACGGACAGATGGACGCAGAAATGGGGGGGATCAGCTCCCTGCCCCCCAGGAAGGGGGTGAGCCGTTCTCCCCTGGGATGGACAGAGAAGGGATCTGCCCCAAAGGCCCAACCCCAGCCCACAGACTCCTCTCAGCAGGATGCAGCCCCACAGCAATACTTCACCCCCAGCAGCTTTGGGAAGAGAAACCCACCCAGCAGTGGGGGTCCCAGTGGGGCAGTCACCCCAGCAGTTCCCATTCCCCATCCCAGAGGGATGCAGAGCAGAGCACTCCCTGCAGATCACACAGCCTGGGCTGACAAGGGGGCTGCATCGGGCTGTGCTTTGGGGCACAGGGGTCTCAGCAGCCCCAGGTGGGCTCCCCACCCTCCCAGCCCCCCGAGGTCAGTGAGGCTCAGCTTGTCCCTGCTGCTGTTTTTGGGGAAGTTTGACTTGTCCCCACTGTGGGCCCAGCACGAGGAGCTGGTGGGATGCAGGGAACCAGTGCTGGCACCCCTGGAAAACTCCATCTAACCCTGACCATGGCAAGAGCCTCCTGCTCCTGCCCTGGCTCCTGTGGGGACAGTGGCCCCTGGCAGCCCAAATCCCCTGAGCTGGAGCCCATGCTGGGTGTTGGGGTGATGTGCAGTCACACTACGGCCCCCCAAAACACATCCTGGGGGAGCAGCTGTTGGCATTGCAGGTGCACGGAGGGGCCGCGGTCCTGCCTGCTGCCCCCGTGCCCCTCCCGTCCCTAAGCAGGGTTATTAGCCAGGGAGCCCTCGGAGACCCGGAATAAAGCCTGGGAGATGAAGAAGGAGATAGAGGTGGAGAAAGAAAGAGCCCATTCACCGCCCTCCGGTCATCCCCAGGTTTTATCTCTCCCATCTCACACGGTGCCCTCTCACCTTTCCCTTCCCAGCTGGGCTCTGAGGCCGAAGTCATTAAAGAAACAAACAATTTCTTTTGTTGTTTGGCCTCGCCAGCTCCTGAGCAGGGCCGTATCCTGCAGCCTTGTCCCCGCTCCAAGGCACAGCACCACGGCCCTGCAGCCCCTCACCACCAAACCCACCTCCCTGCACTGACCCCCCCGCACAGCACGGCTGGGGGGCTTGGGGACCCCATCCCTGAAATCGGCACTGCCATGCCAGTAGGAACCCCGGCTCCACACAAATACACTCTTTTTTTTGGTAGCCACCCTCCAAGTACAACTCTTCAAATATCAGGATTGATGTAAAAATCCCTGTAAAAATAAACCCCAGACACATTAAAATAATAACCAGCTGCTTGAATCCTGACTCTGACAGCTCCAGGTGGGAGGAAGCATCCCCCACTCCCGACCCCCCACTGCAGACACTGGAAGCGATCCCCTTTAATGACCTTCCCACCATCCTGCCCTAATCACGGCGCAGGCAGGGGGACAATGGCATTTCCGCACCTGGGAAGGACGGGAACTGGCTTCAAAGCCACCCCTCCACAATGGGATCAATAGGAACAGGGGGAGGATAAACACTAATTCTCCTAAAAACGGGACTAGCTGCAATAATGAGGTGTTAAAGGAAGGTGAGCTTGAAAGCCTGGCCTCCGGCACGGGGGACCCACGGGTGCTTATTGCACCCCGTTGGGGTTGTTCCTTGGATTCAGGATGGGCTGGCAGGGAAGTCTAGGACCAAGCTGGAAATCCTTGGGGGTTCAACATGTGGAGCCAGGGAAACAACAGCCTTTGCTTGGCAGAGGTGGGGAGGGAGAATTTAAACCATGATTCCCTGAGTGGCTCTTTAACCTGGTGGCTGCACAACAAGCGAGTGGTTAGGAATAAACAAACAAACAGGTTTATGCCTGAACTAAAAAAAAAAAAAAAAATAGTCAAAATAAAGGCAGCCCAGGTCAAAGTCTAATAAAAATGGCCAGAGGCAAGAATAGCACCAGAGAATGAATGAGGGCAGGGGCTGTGATCCAAGAGGAAGGTGACAAAGACTTCTGCAGCCCCTGTCAGGGCCCTAAAATATGATTTAAGCAGCAAAGGGGCTCAGGCATTAAATGCCAGTTGCTGAGAAAGATGTCCTGAGAGAAAGGACAGAGAAAGCATTCCCAGCTGCAAGAGGGAATGTCCTTGGAGGGGAAGGTGACAAGTGCTGGCACCAGAAACTGCAGGGTGATAAAATAGTCTAACCCAGTGCTACTGGATCTGCTGCTGCCCAAAGCCTGAGCTCCTAGAGTCAGGTTATTTGCAGGGTATCTTCCCATGGAAGACCCCATAGGAATCATCCCAGCCCTTGTGGTTAGAAACAGCTGAAAAGTGATGGGAGGAGGAGCTGGGAGGCTGAGAAATCATGGCCTGTAAACAACAAATGTTTTGCCATGGGGCAGGGATCTCCCTGGTGCGGGGCCTCCAGGGATGACAGCTCTGAACCAAGCACCAGCTGTGGGCAATGGGGTTTTGAGACCACTTATTTTGGTCTAATCCTACTTCCTTCAACTTAGCACCAGAGATGGGATCTGGGTGGATCCACGGAGCAACCCCCAGGGCAGTGCTGGTTCTCCTCCCGGGGAGCTGTTCCGTGTGGCACAGGGGAAACGCTGAGCTGAGACCCCTCACACTCAACCCGTGATCTGCAGCTGCGGCCGCTGACACAGGAGGAAGGACACAAGGAAGGACACTGCTGTCCTTCTCTGCCGGGTGAGCCGGTGTCCCCTCACGGCTCCCAGCCCTCTCCAGGCACCGCCGCCCTTCTCTGCCGGGTGAGCCCGAGTCCCCTCAGCCCTCACGGCTCCCAGCCCTCTCCAGGCACTGCCGCCCTTCTCTGCCGGGTGAGCCGGTGTCCCCTCAGCCCTCACGGCTCCCAGCCCTCTCCAGGCACCGCCGCCCTGTCCCAGCCCGGGAGCCCCAACCCGCAGTGCCCCTGTGTGGGCCGAGCACCGCATAGCACGGCCGGGACCCTCCGTCCCGCACCCCCGGCACCTCCAGCGCCCCTTGATGCTTTAGGTTGTAACTCTTATATTTTCAAATCCTGTATTGCCTAATGTGTAACTCTGAAGTTTCTTGTAGCCTGCTCACTTCAGCTCTCTGTTCATAACAAACCTCTCTGGGCCTGCTCTCCAAGGACAACCAGGCCGTGCTGGGCCTGCAAATGTGTAAACCAACATGTTGAAAGGGGGGCAAGCTGAGGGGAAATTACATCATTAGCTAAAGTTTTAATTGGTGAATTTATGCTGATATGCAAATGGACCAAACCTATAAAGGTGTGGGGAACTCGTGACTCGTCGTCCAGCTTGGGGTCCAGCTTGGAGCCCTTGGCTTCCCAGGGTGCACCTTTGAAGGCCTTTCAAATAAATACCGACCTTTATTCCCTTATTCCTGTCTAGTCTTTGTTTCTAGGTAGCCTCTCTAGGCATTACCCTGTGCCACACTGCCAGGGCACAGGGACAGCTCTCCAGCTTCAGGTCCTCTGGCAGGGTTTGAAGTTTAAAGTTTGGGTGCCCCATATCCCAGTGTGCATGAGGCAAAGGCAGAAGTGGAAGGGGTTGTAGGGGAGAGCTGGGGAAAGGTGACATGAGAGGGGGCAAAAGGATGGTGAATTACATCTGAATGTGCTGGCTGGGATGAAGTGGTGGCACTGGGCTGGGAGAGATGCCATGAGCAAGCCCCCATGGAAGATGGCATTGCTTCCCAAAGTCAGGCAGGGCGCTCCCTCAGCAGGAAAGCAGGCACAGCGTGGGGTTTTGCTCAGCCCAAACCCATCTTTCTCCCCAGGAACGGCCTCAAAATCCACACCCGGACCTGAGTTTTACAACCAGTGGGACCTGCAACCTCCAGCAGCAAGGAGGGAGGATGAGGAGGAAGGCTGGGAGGATGCTGCAGTGGCAGGACTGGACTGTACCTACCGTTGTACACCAGCTCTGAGAATTTCAAGGAGAGCCCCTGCTTGATTTTCCGCACTTCCCGATCCATGGTGAAGGCCTCGATATCTAAATGTGCGTGGTATAGGATCGTTCCTGCTGGGGTCTCATAGATACCTAGCCATTTTTCCAGGCAGGGGGAAAAGCAGAAAAAGAGAGAGAAACGAATGAGACCAAAACTGTCAGCAAATGACAAAAAATAATGACTTGGCTGACAGAAGGAGCCGTGGTCGAGCGCATTCAGTCTCAGCTCGCTGTAAAATGCATCTGTCATTATATTCATGCTGGGGCCGAGACAGTCCACTCCGCACCTTGCGGAGAAAATTTCTAGATTCCCCTCTTTGAAGAGGCACTCTGACGAGGCTAAATGACAGGGTTTGGGAACTGATCCCCCCACCCATCCGTGCCCAACGGTCTGCAGCTGAAAACCTGTAATTAACAGAACGAGCGGGGCACAGGCATGGGGAGCACAGGGCCTGAAATACCCTCCTCTCCCCTGGCTGGCGAGAAAGGGCCCCGTGCATCCGCTGGGAAGCAAAGAGGCTACCTGGGGGCTGGGAGGGCAACCTCCTTTGGGGTTGGCAGGGCCCCCCCAGTCCCTTTCTGCTGCCCCCCCATTGCACAAGGCCTGGGGATGGAGGATGCTTAATTATTTCGGCAAGCTGCTCCTTTGTTCCAGCCGATCAGGGCTCGTTCTGTGCGTGATGTGGTTATTTGGTGTTTAAATATGATTACGGCCATGCAGTGCTCCCATCCGTGTTGGATGCAGGTGGAAATATCGTGGGGAAATGCTGAGCTGGTCTGGCAGTGAATATGAGATGGGAAAGGCTGTAACCTGCCCACAGCCAGGGCTGCTCCATCAGCATGTCCCTGTCCCCTGCCTGCCTACAGGGATGGTCCCTTCCCAATGCCAGGCATGGGCTATGGCACACTCATGGGAATGGCAGAGGGCACGAAAGAACCCTGCAGGAGATTGTACCCTCTGAAGGGGATGTGTTCCCAGACAGCCCCAGCCCCAAGAGAGGCTGAGGGGAGCCCACAGGGCTCAGAACTTCACCAGGCTCTGCTCTCTCAGTGCCCTGTCCCATGTCCTGTCCCAGTGTGGCCACAGTCACAAAGGGAGCCACAAGTGCAGCAGCCCAAGCCTCTTCCATCAGCCCTCATCCCAAGCAGTGTCCACGATTTCAGCATCCTCCAGGCACAGAACATGATCTGACCATCCCAAAGGAGAGCCAACATCTTCTCTCCAGCCACCCCAGTGGTGTTGCAGCCCAGTCCCTGGGGCAGCTCAGGTGTTCACCAAACATCCATTCCCTCAGAGCTGTGGGAGCAGAGAGCTGAGTTAACACCAAACCCGAGCTGTCCCCACGGGCACGGCAGTGGCACAGGGACACAGAGAGCAGCCCTTTGTCCCCTCCAGCCCCTGACTGTGGAGCTGAGCCCACCACTAACACAACTAATATTGCCTCTCCTTCCCCTTAGGAGGTGTTAAAGCCAGTTTGGGCTGAAGATTTGGGTACATGCCTTGACCCCCACCTCCTGCCCATCTGCGAGTGCAGGAGGACGGGACCAAAGCGTGTCAGCCGGGGCAGAGGGGAGGGCAGCTGACAGCCACTCTCCAGCCTCGCTGCTGCCGAGGAGACAAGAGACACCTTCAAAGTGACACTCGCAGCATCTCCAAGTGTCTATTTTCATCTCCCCGTGTTTACAGGAAAAAGACAGAGGTGTCAGCACTGCAGCCCAACGATGCTTCAATCACCCCATAATTACTGCTGGGGAAGGGGGGACCGGAGCAGGGGGGGCGTGGAGGGGGACAGCCAAGGAGACAGCTGCCGCTACTTAAAATTTTCTAATTTGTAACCTCGGCTGTCACTTCACCTCCATCCGAGCAATTTTGCTGTGCTGAGTGCAGGCTGTCACTCCCGACGTCATCCGTGGGACAGGAAGGGATGTGGTGCCTTCCTGAGGGGAAGAGCAGGGCAACGCTGTGCCCATGGGAAAATGCTGCCCAAATTTCTACCCCTGGTCCAGGTCCGAGGCTGAGCCTGGAGGCCGAGTTTGGCCTGGTGTGAGTTCATTGCAGGGAAGGGGCTTTCCACTTTCCTCCTCCATCCGCTCAGCGCATCCAGAGGAGGAAAGGGAAAAAGGAGGAGAAAGCCAAGGGGAGGAAAAGCCCCAGCCAACTGCAGCGCTCGGCTTTTGGCAACGGCCACCCCCCTCCTTCCCTCTTCCTCCCCACTGATTTCATTTACTTCACTTAATTAGCCCCCCTTCAGAGTTAAAAAGATAATTTGGTAATGAGGATGTGAAAGGGAGGGAGAGGCAGGGCCGTGCTCCTGCTGCAGCCCGGAGCCCCCGGCCCAGCCGTGCCCCCCGAGCGGCTGTAGCACCTCTCCTGGCACCCTGTCATCAGCCAGCCTCCTCCCACTAAAACAAATATGGCAAAACCGAGTTAATAGGGCTTAAAAGGCTGGTGCGGGTGCGTTCCATGAGCCCCTCGCCCATTAGGCCTTAACGAAGTTCAATTAGGAGCTTAGTAAAAATCAATGCAAATGAGTTTTTCTCTGCTCTGACTTCCTGGGACTGGGGGATGAGGGAGGGAAGGCACCTTCTCTGCCACCTCCACCACGGGGAAGGCTCTGGCCGTGCTGCTGCCTGCCTGTGCCTCAGTTTCCTCTGCAGAACCCCAAATCCGTGGGGCCACTGCACAGGTTTAAGGGATTGTCTCCTCCAAGCCCAGCTCCCAACTCCTGCACCATTGATCCTAAACCCATTTGGGGTCAAAATGCTCCAGACGGGGGTGGGGTCACCCTGAGCTGCCCTGCACCCCAAAAGCCCTGGAGGGGGGGGCAAGTACCCACAGCACCCTCCTGTTCCAGCCTGCTCCCATCCCAGCTCTCCTTCTCTCCCACAGCACCTCTCGCAGAGCAGATTTCTGGGAGGTTTCTCTTCATCCCAAGAAGCCAACCAGGGGCAGGATCCTGCTCCAAGCAAGGGGGAGACTACTCCGAGGTCTCGTCCCCACGGGGAGCCCACCCCGAGGTCTCATCCCCGCAGAGCTGTCCCCAGAGCCTCCGGTGCTCCCGCGCCCGCCGGCGCACAAACACGGCAGCGATCGCTCGGCGATGACACGCAGGAGACAGACGTGACAGTTAAATGGGGTTTAGAGAAATTATTAAATGCTGGAAGGGTCACTAGAGCGTGTCAGTGGCTCTTAAAAAAATAAAATAGATTTTGACAAATTACTCAGCATCCTGCATGCAAATGCGCAGGCTGGTGTGCGTGGGTTGGGGTTTTTCCTTCCTTCTTTTGGTTTTAATTTGATTATTCAAACTCAGATCGAATGATTTGGGGTTTTGTTTCTTGCCTTTTGCAGCAGATGCCGGTGCCCTGTGGTGGGGAGGAAGACTGCAGGCTTAGTCTTACCAAAATATTTGCTGTCGTCCTGCACAGAGGGCAAGTTTAAAGAAAGGAAGCATCTAATTAGGTATTAACAAGATTTAAAACAAAAGTGTTATAGCAAGGAATTGGGAAATGATGCCGAGCTACCTCCTTACTTCGTTTTGCACAGGGCAGCTTGCTGCCTCCAGAGGTTTCCAATGAAATTGATCCCAATGGAGGATCAATATTAGGAGTCATGGCCTCAAAAATGTGTAGATAAATCAAATATTTGCTTTAAAAAACCCAACCGAACAGTAACTTGCATCAGCTTCCTGTGGTTTGTACGGGTTTTAGAGAGTCTGGCACCATCCAGGACCTTCCATGAGCATCTCCCCACACAAGCCCATGGCCTGGTGCATTTCTCACTGGGGACAGGTCTCACTGGAGGCACTGGGAGCCAGGGCTGGTGCCAGCAGGGGCAGCAAGTGGGCAGCTGCTGTCTTTAGAGAGCAACAAGAGGTCCCTGTCACAGGGAAATCTCTGCCAAAAGCTGATGGGGAGGGAAAGGTTGAGGGCTGCTGGTGTGACCTGAACCAAAGCACCCCAGGATTACTGAGCACCCACCATATCCCACCACGGTTTTCCCATTTTTTATCTTTTTGGGGCAGGGCAGGCTCACCTCTGGACTTCATCCCAACGAAGCGATTCTCCACGATGTCGATGCGCCCGACCCCGTGCTTGCCCCTGTGAGGAGAAGGGAGGTGGCAGCAGTCCCAGACCCACAGTGGGACACAGGTGGCTGTGAAAGGTGGGTGAGAGGGGTGGACAATGGGGAAAAACCCCAAATGACAGTGGGCCAGCCCCTGAGCAGCACTGCAGACCATCAGTGGAGACCCCAGATAAGGCAGGTGACAAGGAAATGGATTTTTCTCTCCACCAATCTCTCATTTGTCACTGGGCCCACCAATGCCACAGGCAGCCGTGGCACTCAGGCCACTGGAAAGTAAATTGGGCAAGGAGACAGGACATGCCACAGCCGTATTCCCAAAGTAATTTTAAAACCACTTAATAACCATTTAAAATGTGAACAACACGGAAAAGTTCATTCCCATTCACCACCAGGACAATGAAGGCAGAGACACAAGGAGGATGGCCAGGCACTGGGTGGCACTTAGGAGGAGTGGGTGCCCTCGTGGGTTCTGCTGTATTTTTGGGAAAACTCCTGAGGATGGTTCTATGCCAGCAGCAGCAGAAACCAGGCATGGGGTGGCACAGGAAGGAAAACCCCAAAGGAGCTGCTGCTATGGAGACAGGAATAGAAAAGGGCAATGAACCTGGCCAACAGGTCTCCATGGCCCAAAAAAGTCAACTCTCCACACAGAAGGGACACTGAGCCCTCTCAGGGAGGCAGGGTGAGGCAAGATATGAGAGCAGGGGGTCCAGGACTGAGATGGGACAACAAGTAAAGGGTGCCCTGCAGCGGGCAGGGCAGCTGGGGCACACAGGCAGCCCAGAGAGCTTTCAGAGGGCTTTTTAATCCTCCTCATGCACAGCGAGCAAAACCCTGGGGTGTTTATACCCTCATGCTCCTGGCCTTGGTGCCCAGCTCTGCTTCCTGGCATTTATGGTACAGCTGGGACCCAGCTGGGACCATCCCATGGCTGAGCACCATCCCTGGGCTCATCAGGACGTGTCTGCTGTGAGCTTCCTGCTTCCAGCCCACCCTGGGCACCCCGGGGATGCTGCCCGTGGCCCCTCTGCCAGCCGGGCAGGGTGGCACTCACGCGATGTCGTTCAGGTACACAAAGAGCTCCAGGGCCGAGGAACGAGTGGCTCCATCCCCGGTGTTGGTGACCTTCACTGGGACACCTGCAGAGGCGGGGAGAGAGGACGGGCAGGATCAGCCAGTGACAGGATCCCCCCGGAACATCATCCCGTGGGCGTTAAATAGATGTGACAGATATGAACTCTAAATAACTTCTTAAAAAGGCATATCCAAGCTGGTGCGAGGGGGAGGCGAGGGGAGGGGGACCCACCTCGGGAGAGGAGCGAAATAAATAAATAAAGAAGGCCATAAAAACGTCACCCCCCCTTTTCCTCTCTCTTCTCCCTCTCGTTTTTTTTTAGGGCCTGTGAAATTGCAACCAGGCCCTTAACTAATTGAATTTCACGCTCCGCAATTGTCTTACAGCGCAGCACCTTCTGTCCCACCAGCCCTTGCCGGGGAGGGGGGACAGAGTGACAAATGTGTGTCCCCCCTCCTTCCCTCGCCAGCATGGGGGGTGTCTGGGGGGGACCCCCACACCGGGGCACGGCTGCTCGCACACGCACGCACACGCACCCCGCGGCGGGGTGCTCCCCGCCATGAATTTATTATTGCCCCTTTTCTTTTTTTCCCCCGCCCTTAAATTTTTTTTTTTTTTTAAGGGCGCCGGGCAGGAGCAAAGCAGAGCGGGGTGGTGGTGGGGGGGATGCTGAATAGAAAGAGGCATTTTTCTTCAGCGGTGTGAAATGAGCAATAAATGTATTAGGAAGCTGACAAGGGGGCTGCGGGGCCCACAAAGAAAAGCGGTGCGGAGTTGGAGGCTAATCCCCCCTCCATCTGCCCTCCTCATTACCATTTAACGCACTATCAGTTGCCAATCAGCCTCAATGCCTCCCTTTCTAGTCTTTATTATATAGGCGCCCGCAAGAGCCCTGTCTAGTGATGGGGGCTGTCAGCTCCCCCCCACCGCCCCCCCCTTAAACCCCCTATTTTCCAGGGGTTTATAAACTCAGTTGTAAATTGCTATTAAATGTAAACTCGCGGCAATAATGAACCTTAAGCTGCTTCTCGGCGCGGGCCCCCCCACCCCGCGCCCTCCCCTCGCCCCGGCTCTTTCTCTCCGCATCCTCCACCGGGATATTGGCCGGGGTCCGCTCGGCGAAGAGCCGACGTTGTCGGGGCTGTTGTTGCTGAAAGCTGCTTAGCCTTTGAAATAGTTAATAATTAGATTAAAACTTCAAATAAATTAACTAGGGGCTGAATGGGCTGCCGGGAGGGGGGCTGCTCCTTGCAGGGGGATCATTATAATGGAGCAGGAGGGCTGGCGGTGGGGAGGGGGTGTCCTCTCCCAGCGGGGTCTCCCCCCAGCCTGTGCTGGGCTGGCCACTGCTGCCAGGATGGATGGTGGCACGGGGATGGCCGTGGCTGGCAGAGGTGGGGATGCTGCCCGGTGTCCCCTCTTCAGTGATGGCTCTGGGGCTGGGCCCTGCCGTGTGTCCCCAGGGATGTAACGGAGCATCCCTGTCCCCTTCATGAGAGCATTACCAGCCAAATCCTGCTGGAGCGTCTCCCCAGCTGTTACACTGGCCAGCATCACCTGCATGTCCCCAGAGCCACCTGTGTGCCACCTGCAGGAGAGGGGACCCTGTGCCCACCGCACCTTGATGGCAGGTGAGGGGGCTCAGAACCCTTTCCCCTCTCAGGGGGGTCCCAGAAAGCCCCTGAGATCTAACCAGACCCTCTGCACACCTCAAAGAGCCCTGGTGTGCCACAAGCACCATCCTCGGCCCTGATGTCACGAGTCAGGGCTCACCCATCTGCCCCCACCCTGGGGATGCTCCCAGCTGCCAGGGATGTCCTGGCTGGGAAGTAGGGCTTGTCTTGGGGGCCCAGGGACGAGGCTCTGGCAGCAAGGAGGCTCTTACCCCGCTCAAACTTGATCTCCAGCACGTCCGGGGTGTCGGGAGAGTTGGCCGGATCACAGGTCTTCGTGTAGAGCCCGGGAGGAGCCTGGTTCTGCAGAGAGAGGGAGAGAAGAGGGACAGTCAGTGGCATTGCCATGGCCGACACTGCTGGCAGCCCCAGCCCCGGAGCGAATCCCCCATCCCAAAGTGCATCCCCCATCCCAAAGCGCAGCACCAGCACGGCACCGGCTCTTACCGGGGGCCCCGGGAACAAAGGGGTTGGCAGAATCAGCCAATTTTTCCCCTCAACTTGATCTCATCTTTTCCTCCAACGCCCCCACAGCTGGAGGCGGGATGGCTGCGGAGAAGCAAGTCAGGCAGGGAAAAGCAGGACGCTGGCAGCGAGCGGCGGGGCGGGCGGGCGCCCGCGTGTCCCCGCGCCCCGGCCCGGCTTATTCGGCGCTGACCGAAAAAACTAATGAGGAGGCCTGACCCCAGCAGGTGCTCCCGGCACACCGGCTCTTTCATGGTGTCCCCGGGGTTAATACACACGGGCGAAAATAGAGCAACAAAGCAAAAACCCATTTCAGAGCACATCAACCTTTATGTATATATATATTTTTTTTCCTGAGATTTATAGGGAAGAGGCATCTTATCTCCATCAGAGCCAGGCCAGCGGAGGCTCGGGTGCTGATGGTGAATTGCTGCAATTGAAGTGCGTGCCAGAAGAGGAGGGGGGGAATATAATATAAAAAAGCTTTCCGTCCCGGAGAGCAAATGCTTTGCAATTTCACGTGGCCCCTCGGCACTCACCCATGATGTGACTGCACAGGCTGACCCCAAAATACTTTCAGATCTGTGTTTTCAAACTGCTGTCTCCAGAGGGACTCCCCACCCAGCCACAGCTCCAGGAGGTGGAGGGGGAATGGAGGCACAGAGTGCCCAGGACATGAGCAGCACCATGGAGAGTCAAGCAGCCTCTTAAAAGGTGGCAAACTGGTATTTCCCTACTAAACCCACCTGGACAGAGCTGGAGGTCTGGGCATTTCTGGGCATCTCAGGGCAGTGGGGCCCTTCCTGCACCCACCAGCCCAACGCCTGACCCACACTCTCCATGTTCTTCTTTTCCTTTTTAAAGCCCAGCTCTTCTGCTCACTTCATCAAATCATAGAATAGTTTGGGATGGAAGGAACTTTTAAATGTCCCTTTTCCTCCCTTCTCTTGCTTTCCAGCAAGGAAAAAAATGATAAGGTATAAAGCAAGTTAGGAAAAAAAGTCCCATAACAATCCAGCCAAAAGTGATTGCTCTAAAAAAATTTTAAGCTTTTTAAAGGGAAAATTAATTTCTCTACAGAAGAAGTTATCATCTAAAATTTTTCCAGAGTGGCAATAAGGATTTTAGTGAAAACTTCCATTTATTTTGGTCCAAATGTATTTATATTTGCTGTGTCACTGCCAGCACCTGAGGGAAACCCACACAGCTGCAAGCACCCCATCCTATGCTCCACACTGCGGGGGGACCCCTTGCCTCACCCCAAACCCCGGGGTGCACATCCCAACACCAGCCACAGCCAAATCCTGGGAATACAGATATAGCTACCCAAGCACTCACTGCAGCAACCCCCCCTCAGTCCCCGTTTTATGTCATTTTTGCCCCTTTCCCTCGTTTTAAGGGAGAGGCACTGGCAGGCACATCTCCCCTGTGCCCCCACGCACAGATTACACGGGCTGTGGATTTCAATTTTACATCGTCTGGCCTTTCCTAGCCCTGATCACACTTATTAACTAGATGAACCTGTGAGAGATGATGAAAAACTTTGAGTTCAAACGGAAAAGATGGAGGGGGGTGGGAGAAAAAATACCGGAAAGTATTAAAAACTCTTTACTAAACATTGGAAGTCAAAGTCAGGTAGTTTCCAATTTTCCGAGCCAACTATGAAAACCCCTATTAAATAAAATAACTAAATAGAAATAAAAGTGACATTTGGCTTGCATTCCATCATTACGGTGCGAGTCTGTCCTCTTTTTATTCTCTCTCCTAAAAGCACAGTTCAAATGACAAATAGTTTGTTGCAGTGTATCAATGCCTTCTATTTATCCCTCCCCGCAGGGGGGCTAGTCCTGCAATGTCATCTTTAAAGGGGAGAGAGGAAAAAAAAAAAGGGGGAAAAAAAGGAAAAAAAAAAAGGAAGAGTGTGTGGAAAGTGAGAGAGGGAGGGGGGAAGAAAGAAGCAAGAAAAACGGGGCAAGAAGAGAAGAAATTGGAAGCAAATGGTCCATGAAGTAAACCATGATGCAGAGCTATCGATGCCGCAAATGGTTTATTCATCCGGCTGATATTGTTGTGCCCGGGACTGAATGAACTCTTTCAGAGTGCCATATGAAGTTAAAGCAAGTAAATTTCTATCTTTCTCCACATTAGCTGCCTCATTGCCCTTCAATCGGGCCTCACAGAGGCAGAAAATAGCTCAACCATCTGCTTTCAAATCCCTGCGTTTGGCAGGTCCCGGGGGTTTGGGGAGGGGAGCCCGCCGTGCCTGGCACCCCGGATCTTGCCACGACCACCTTGTGCCCAGCACCGCTTCCCGGGCCGGGGACGGGGACAGCAGTGACACCGCGCTCCGGGAAGCCACCTCCCAGCACTGTCATAGGGTGGGGTGCCCGAGCAGAGGATGCTCAGGGATGGGGTCAGGGCACTGCTCAGCCCCATCTCCAAGCTGGTTTTGGGAAGGGAGAGGCTTGGCAGAGCCTGGGGAGTGGGGATCTTCCCCGAGAGAAGAGGAGAGGTGCTGGGTGCGGCAGGGTGGGTTAGGATGGGCGCGGGTCAGTCCCGTGCTACCTTCAGCTGAACACCCATCCCGGTGCCAACCACCCTCCGGGAGGAGGGGACCCCCGGGAACCCGGCTCTGCTAAGCCTGACCCACAGACACCCCTCTGGAGGGCACCAAAGGAGGAGCGGGACCGCCTCTCCACCTTCCTCCTCCTCTCGGCCCCGCCGCAGGCACGGACCAG
>VZRO01000006.1:169160-237605 GCA_013397915.1 Daphoenositta chrysoptera | reverse complement strand
GCACCCGCAGTGTCCGACCGCAAGTCCCTGTTGGTAGCCAGAGCTGGCGGCCCCATGGGTGCCCACAGGGTCTCCAACACCACCCATCCAACGGGAGGTTTTAGCCCACACCCCCATGGATAGCGGGATGGGAAAGAAAGGAGGGCTGGGCAGGGCACGGGCGGGCGACCCGAGCTGCAGGGGACACCCCGAACCTCTGCCACCCGCCACCAGCTCTGACTGTCCCGCCAGCACCGCGGCTGTCTAATTGCTCCCTTATTGCTGCCCCGCGACATTGTCCCCTCCGGTGCCACCCTGAACGGTGCCTTCCCCTGTTCACGCTGGCGACAATTAACGTCCCGGGGGAGGCGGAGGGGCCGGGGCGGCGGCGGAGCCTCCCCGCACACACGGACGGCCCCGCCGTGAAATTTCCAATTAGGCTGCAAACACACGAGACGCCCCCGGCCCCGTGGCTGCCGTGCTGGCAGGGTGGCCGTGATCGATTACCTTGGGGTTCTCCAGGATCCCGGCTTCGTAGCTGCAGCAGGCAGGGAAGGAGAGAGAAGTCACTGCAGCACCTGCAACTTGCAACCCCAAAACCCACCAGGGTGAGAGCCCCGCTCCCACCCACCCCATGAGGATGGGCAGTAAGTACACGTTATGGATTTCCAGGGCATTTTAGCAGCAACCCTGCAAGGAGAGCTAGGCTTAGGAGAGTCCAGGAGATGGAGGATTTGGAGTCACCCGTGGTCAGCATGTGGTGGGGAAGCCTGGGACAATGGACGGGCAAAGGGCTGTTCTGGATGTGTAGGATGGAGGGGACTGGGGCCCCAGACCCCGGGTCATCACCTCATAGGAGCTCCCCACCTGCCCAGCTCCTCACCTGATGTGCATTAGGTTCTCATCCATGCTCCAGGGCGTCTGAGGCGTCACAGGCACTGGGATCCCATGTTTCTGCCAGGAGAAGGAGAGCGGGGGTCAAACAGCCTGCAGGGAAAGCCAGCCCTTATTGACGCTGGCTCCCAGCAGGATCAGCCCCAAAATCACAAAGGCACAACCCATGGCCACCAGCAAGGCAGCACAGAGCAAGGTGGACTCCCATGTCCCTGACCCTGAGCGACAGCAGCTCCCACCACAAGGGCCACCTCAGCAGGGACATCAGGGACACAGTGAAGCTGAGAGGACAACAGCCACCCCAGCCCTGCCACAGGCTGAGAAGGGGCCCCAGAGCACCCCATGAACCCCAGAGGTGGGGACACGAGCACGGATGTTGTCTGTTTCTCCTAGGTCCAGGGCCAGGATGGTGCAATCCTCTCAGGTGTGTGGTGGGATTGTTGGGGTGTTCTTTGCAGGGCCAGGAGCTGAACTCGATGACCCTGTAGGTCCCTTCCAACTCAAGATGTTCCACCATTCTATGATTCCCCTAGCCAGGCTTCTCAGCAAGGGGAGGTGACACAGGGACACGAGTCCCCAAATCCACAGGATGCTCTAGAGCCTAAAGAGTATTAATGCTCTGTCATGAGGGGACAGCAACAGCCTCGTGCAAACACGTGGTGGAGCAGATACACCCCAAGCAGGTGGCAGTGTCCCCCTAAGCCTGGGCACCTCGAGCACACCATGCCCAGGGACGTGTGGCCCCACACCGGCTGCCTCCCCAGCACGATGCAGCACCGAGCCCGGCTCCCTAACAAGGTCACCAGCGTGCTCATTTATCCACTGACATTTCAATGGGGGAAATTGCCTGTGAAGACGAGGTGAATACGCGGGGGAATTAGCGGGAGAGGTGACGGCAGCAGGCTGACAACTGGAGCCAGTGGGGACATCGCCCACCCTGCCGGGACACCGAGCCACGGTGTGCTGGCTGTGGGACAGCCTTGGCAAGACAGGGATGGAGACAGCAGCTCCCACTGTGCCTTGGTGTGTCTGAACAGCCTGTACATTGCTGGGCAGCGCTGGCACTTCAGTGTCACCCCAGCAGGGACATCAGTCAAGGGCTCAGCCGGGAACAGAGGAGCAGGGGCTGAGGGGACGTTTCTCCTTTGCAGGAAGGGGGGAAGGAAATGCTTGTGGTTGTTACAGCACAGCCCTCAAACCTTCACCTGAGATGGGAACAAGGTTCTGAGATCTCCTGATGTTGCAGAGGGACTGACTCAGCCCTGCTTCTGGGGGGAACATGGCCTCAGGCTCATGGGTTCTGATTTGCTGGTCCCCCACCATAATTCCAGTGTGGGGCCCACTGGGACCCCCAGTATCCAATCTAGACCTCCTCTGGCACAACTTAAGGCCATTTCCTCTCGTCCTATCTTGTACTTGCGAGAAGAGACCCACCATTGGCACACCCATCTCACCTGGGGTGTACAAATCCATAATTCAGACCTGAACACCCAGGGCTCCTGAGCTGTTCTGTGCCCTCAGCCAGCCCTCTCCTGCCTCTGCTTCCTCCTGGCAGCTGGGGAAGCCAGTGCTCCCCAACCCAGCCTCACCCCATTTCAAACAGCATCCTCCAACTCCAGACCCAACATCTACTGAGCCCAGGCAGCCTTGGCTGGAGCCAAAGGTGCCAGGACCAAAGAGGGATTTTGTTCTCAGCTTCTGCCCCACCTGGCTCTGCCTGTGGCAGGGCTAATCCTGGAGCAGCGTCCAGGAGAGCTTGGCTGTTCTCATTAAGCTGTGTGAGGATGAAGCAGCCACTGGCACGGATTTGCTGCCAGAGCAAGGCTGGCTCCAGCCCCTGGGCAGCAAATCCATGGCAAGAGCTGTGCCATGGTGAAACGGAGCCTCACTTTCCCTGGCACCAATGGAGCCCCAAACATCATCCTGTTATAATTCCCCCAGCACCAAGGTGAGCACATCCAGGTGCTCAAAGGACCTGGCCATGCATCTCCCTCTCCTAAGGATGGAAAAGAAAGGAAACCACCTTTTTTCTTTTGGAACAGATAACCAGATACCGAGAAGTACTAAAACCTTCACGCCACAATCTTTTGCTCTTGGAGCGGGGCCCCAATCCATTTCACTTCCCTTTCCTCCCCTTCCAAACAAACAAAACAATCCCTACAACCAAACAAAACCCCCAAACCCAAAACACATGTTCCATTTTCCATATAATAAAACCGCGGCGCTCTTAATAACTCCCCTATTTGACAATTTGTTTGGCAACATATGGAAAGCTCTCGTAAACTCTCCCCTTCATAATACAACGGCAGATGGCAAACACAATCCTCAACACGCCGCTCTCTCCCAGCAGCCCTAATGGGCTCGGAGGGCTCCTCACCCCATGCCACATCCCTCCAGCTCCACACCTCGCCTTCCCAGAGATTACCCAGGCAGCTTCTATGGCAGCTATTTAAAAACTGAAGCAATTTTCTGGTTTATGCACAGAGCTGACTTTTCCCTTTTGATTGATTGAGCCGAGTTGTCAAGCATTTCCATGAAGTCGCTAAAAAAGAAAGGTACCCTGGTGGGCACATAAAAACCTGATGCAAAACTTCTAATGTGTTTTATTGTAACTTGTACTTCAAAAAGGAAGGGACAACAAAGGTGAATGTATTTGCTTTGTCTGTTACGAAAGTCAGGGAGCTGGGACCTGTTTCCTTGGAAAGCAGGTTACCATTAATAGCCAGGTAATTATGGGGCTTTTAGAAAGGAAAGAGAACAAAAAAAATAGAGGAAAGGTGGGGGGAAAACCCCGACCAGGAGGCTCCAAAGTGATGCTGCAGGGATGTTGTGCAGGGTGTGCTGCTGTCACCCACCAAGTCATGGTGAGCATCCTGTGGTCACCCTGAGCATCCCGTGGTCACTCCAAGAATCCCATGGCTACCCTGAGCTTTCACAGCCACTCTGAGCTCCTTTTGCTGCCCTGGGCATCTCGTGGCTACCCCACACCAGCTCCTACCTTGGCATAATCCATCAGCTCACGGCGCCCGGGGAAGCGCTGGTAGAACTCGGGCAGCCTCCACGGCGCAACAACCTGGTGGGAGGGCAGGAGCAGGAGATGAGAAGCCCCCAGCCCTCTTGTAGCCCCCGGGCCCCCTCTGCCCCTGGGAGCCAAGACCCACAGGGTGTTGGTCCCTCAGCTGAAATTTAATCTCCCAGCACAAGGTGGGAGTAAACCAAACCCCGACCCTAACCAGGCACCGTATGCAAGAGGGAAGCAGCATCGATTATCCAGCAGCTGCCTTGGTACTGTTTCCTCTGTGGCCTCGTGGTGTTTGGGGTAAAAATAGGTCAATTAAGGATCATTACAGCCCCCTGAAATGCCAAAACGTCTCTGCGTGCAGCTGGTGGCTTGTTAAAGTGAGGCAGGGCTGTTTGCATTGGTGTTAAAGCAGAATTCCCAGCAGCTGGGGAGAGGCCAGGAGCCAGTGGGGAGGCAGGGGATGGTTTGGGGTGCCTTACCTTGATCTTGGGACACAGGGCGTAGCAGGTGAGCTCGAACCTAACCTGGTCATTGCCCTGAAACATGAATGGGAGGTGTTGAGGGGTCACCCCGGCCCGGGGTGTGACAACACAAATGCAGCCTCCGAGGAGCTCCTTGGAGTCACAGCTCTCCTGGTGACAGTGAAAACCTCAGGCACAGAGGGCAAGGATCCTCTGTCCCATGGGATCATTCCTGGTCCCTCTCCACTGCTGGTTTGAACCCCAAACCACCTTTCCTGTAGCTCCTGATAGCTGTGTGCTCAAACCAGATTTGGGTATTTTTTCCCCAAAGGCATCAAAGGACACAAAAGGGAAGAGGGCAAGGTGGGGGAAAGACCACAGCGAGCAGAGGGATGCAGCAGCTCATCATGAAATAGCTCAGAACCTCCCTTTACCTTAACTGGCCCTTGCTGATTAGGTCCCACTTATGAGTCCAGGTAGCTGGGAAGGGGCAAGGAGCAGGAGCAAGGCTGGGAATTACGAGCACTTCCAAGGGAACAGCACTCACTGGAGCCAATTTCCCACCCGCACCAAGGGGCGTAAGGACCCCCACTTCCCTCCCATCGTCCTGGCCCTCAGGATACATTTACACCCGGGCTGGGATTCCCGAAGGACTATTACACACAGGCAAGAACATCCAGCAGAGCACTCATTTCCCTTCCAGGCCCAAAACACATCCATCTGCTCCGGCAGCGGGGACACCCCAGATGGTCCCATTTAAGACTCCGCAGCCGGGTCGAGTTACCCGCAGTCGGTCCCTGCCTGTGCCCGCGGTTTAATGGCTCGGGGAGTGCAGCCACCGAGGGTGCCCCTGCCAGCAGGGACGGCTGGTGGCACCTGGGAGCAGAGGGGACACCGTCGCACTGGGGGTGTGTTACTCCAGGGCACCTCTGAGCGGGGGCTTTCAAGAAAGGCGGGCTGGGGATGGATGAGCGGGACGGAAAGGGGTGCAGGGACCCGACTGCAGCAGGAGAGAGTTATTCCAGTCGTGTAGCCCCCCCAGCCCCATCTCCTGGGTGCTGGCACGTCCTGGCTGCATTTCACATCCCCCTTCTAGCAGAGTCCCACCGTGGGGACCCCCAAACCCATTGCCATCCCCCCAAGGGGGTCACCTCGCCTTAGCTCCAGGCACGGGCTGTGGGAAGAGGAGGAGGAGGCACCCGGCAGGTCCTGGGTTCACCCCCTGAGCCCTCGCCTGCCCCAGGTGTCCCCTCCCCAGGCTGCAGGTGCCGGGGGGGACCCACGGTCAGGTCTCGCAGGTCCCACGCCCCCGCCGCGCTCCCCGCGGGGGATTCCCCCTCTCCAGGAAGGGCCTGGCACCGAGCATCCCCTTTCCACGGTCTCTGGCTGCCTCTAGCGGCAAAGCGTCCTCCCTGCGGCCACGGGGGACAGCGGGGATGGGGACAGGGACCGGAGCAACCGCGGTAGGGACCGGGACAGCGGGATAGGGACAGGAATGGGGACAGGGATCGAGACAGCGGGATAGGGACAGGAACGGGGACAGGGACCGGGACGGCGGGAGAGGGACAGGGACCGGGACAGCGGGATAGGGACAGGAATGAGGACAGGGACCGGGGGAGCCGGGGATGGGGACAAGGATGGGGACACGGACCGGGAGAGCCAGAAGTGGGGACAGGAACAGGGACAGGGTCTGGGACAGTCGCACCAGGATGTCCCTAACCATGCCGGGTCGTGCTGGCTCAGTCTCAGCCGGCTCCTGGCCCGGGAAGCCCCAGCATTTTGAAATTGCTGGCAGAAACAGAGCGTTCAGCTGTGACTCCAGCCTTCCCAACAGCGAGACGGAACCGAAATTGGGCACAGAAATCCCAGAAGTGAGAAGGAAGTGTCGAAACACGGCTGAGTTTGGCACAATCCCCAAAAAGCACCCACAAAACCCCCCGTGCACCCCTCCTGGCACCCGCAGCTTGGCCCGTGGACTGACCAGCTCCCCCGTCCGAGCACCTCGAGCCAGCCCTGCCCGGTGGCCGTGTCCCCCCTCACCTTGCCCGTGGCCCCGTGGGCGACGTACTGGGCTCCCTGGCGCTGGGCGATCTCCACCAGCTTGCGGGCGATGCAGGGCCGTGCCAGGGCCGTGCCCAGCAGGTACCGATCCTCGTAGAGCGCGTTGGCCTGCACCGCCGGCCAGATGAACTCCTCCACGAACTCCCTGCTGACGTCCTCGATGAAAACCTGCCGGCACGAGGGACCTTCCTGATGGGAGGTTTGCTAAGGGGGGAACGCACTCCCCTGGAGTTTTAGGAACGGTGCAGTGAAAAGACTCTTTGCCTCTTTTTTCCTAAATGCTGCTAAAAGGCTTTGGGGCAAAACCTCTGGAGAAGGGATTTCTCGTTGGCACGGTCACATCTCCACAGGATTCACCCCCACGGTGGAGAGCAGGGGGAACTCAAAGCCCCCAGAAGCAGGGAGGGACACCGTTACCTTCTTGGCCCCCAGCGCCAGCGCTTTCTTTCGTGCTGCCTCAAAATCTTCCTTCTGCCCAATGTTGGCCTGGAAAGCAGGAAACCACCACGACTCAGTGTGAAACAAGACCACAAAACCCAGTGCAAGCCCAGTTTGGCACAGGGCATCATGCAAGGCACGACAGAGCCCGTGCTGGCTGGGCTTGAGGCCACCCCGGATGGGCAGGAGGGGAGTTCCACCCCCCGAGATGGATATCTCAGGGCCGTGCCCCCCTCTGCCAAGCCCCTTCCCTCTGTCCTGATTCTCTGCCTTCATTAGCTGGCAGGGACAGGCTGTGCCACACAGGGCTGACAGCTCAGCAGAGCAGCAGTGAGCTGGGCCATGGTTAACCAGTGTGAGCAGGGTCACCACCACAGCCACGGACACACCAGGACCCCCCTTGCTCACCCGATCCCCCCCAGACCAACGGCCCAGCACCCCCTCCACCCCCAGCCCCTGGGGACAGGGCTCCTGTGACAGGGCTCAGCTCAGAGCTCACCAGGTAGGCGACAACGTCGTAGCCCTGCTCCTTCAGCCACACCAGGATGCAGGAGGTGTCGAGCCCCCCGCTGTAGGCAAGGACCACCGTGCCCTTGGACTGAGCCATGGTGCTGCCAAAGCAAAGGAAAAGGGGGTCATGATGCCACCAGCCCCTGCCCTTACTGCAGCCATCAGGAAGGATCAGCTGAAGCAAGAGCCCTCCCAGGCTGCCAGGAGCCAGGGCAGGGGGCAGGAGGAAAAGCCACGGCACTGGGACAGTGTCCAGGTTGTGGCTCTCAGCCGGGGAGGACGCCCTGCCTGTGCACCAAGCTGTGCACCCGGCGGTGGCCGGGCGATGGAGGAGGCCAGGGCAGCCACGAGGGCTGTTCTGCTCTTACCTTTTCTCCGTGCTGGCAGCCCCAGCACAGCCTGCCCCACGCTCTGCGAGTGCCCTGCAACGCCGGGGAGCGGGGCTCAGGCGCAGGCGCCCGGCCGTGGCACAGGCACAGCTCAGTGCCTTGCTCTGGCACGACCCAGCACGTCCCGAACCTCTGCAGAGCTGCCACTGGCTCAGCCCCAGTGCCCACAGCACTGCCTGGCCTGCGCTGGCTGCAGGGCTGGGGGGCTTGGCAGTATCACCTAGAGCCCGGCCCCAGGTCTAATTAATGCTCACGGGGCATTTGTTCTAATTGCACTGCACGTGTTTTCTGCCAGCATTAAACACCTACGTGGGGATTCAGCGCTCCTCACCCTCCCGCCAAGGATATCGAGGACTTCAGCCAGCAACAGGAGATGGTGAAGGACGCAGCAGCCTGGATCTCAGGGCAGGGCTGGGGGTCCTGGGCAGGAGGGGGCTCCAGACTGTCCCTGCAGTCCCTGGGCCAGGCTGTGAATCCCAGGGCCCGACGAAGAGGCGATGCCAGCTGACCCTTGGCCGGGGGAGGCGGACGGCAGAGCCGGCCAAACCCTGTCCCGAGCAACTTTCACACTGCTGCTGCCAAGTCAGCAGAATCCTGCTCCTGCAGGCCGGGAAGGCGCCGTGCCGGCCGCTCGGGGCTGCCCCACCAGCACCTCTCCCAGCGGGATGCGGTTCTCCCGAACCTCTGCCAGCGCCCTGGTCCTGCCAGCGCCCTGTGGAGCCAGCACCCCACGGGGCACGGCGTGGAGCCAGCCAGGAGCAGGCTGTGCCCTGCTGCTGCCAGCTCCTAGCTGAGGAACAAAGGGGTCTGGCAGCCCCGTACCCTCCCTCCGGCTCCCCGAGCCTGCCCCTGCCCTGCCACGCAGGCAGCGCCCGGTGCCCAGGCTTGTGCAAGCAGCATTTCCCTGCTCGTGGGGCCGTGGCCGTGCCAAGCTGGGTCCGTGCCCAGCCGGGTCCAGCCGTCCCTTCCCCACCGGGGCATTTACAGGAAGGCAGGCGCAGTTCCCAAAAGGGCCCAGCCCAACCCTGACGCTGCGCCTGCGGCTCCTTTTGAGACAACTTCCCTGCTTTCTCCCAAACTCCTCCTCGCCGTGGCCACCAGCATCGCTGTTGTGGTTGCCAGCCTGAGTAAGCAGCTCCGGGACCGGGCACGCTCGCTCTACAAGTGGCCCAGCAGCGCGATAGGGAAATGCCTGCAGCTTTTGCCTGCTCAGACACGTCCCAGTGTCGCAATGCCCGAGGGGCCTGGGGGCACCTTGCCCTGGAGACGCATCCTGCATCCCAGAAAAGGGGTGGGGCCGCCGGCATTCCCAGCTCTGGAAACAAGACTCGTGCCAAGCCCGCCTGCCCAGGAAGGGAGAGCCCCTAAGTTTCAACATTCGGTGGCAATAAATCAGAGCAAACAAAGCTCACTGAAGGGGAACGCGGCGGGACTTTCTCGGCCCTTATTATTATTCCGTAGCAATTTCCGTGTGAGTCGGGACAGGGATTTTGTTGGAGAGACTGGGGCTGCTCTACGCCAAAGGAGCGCCGCGCTCTCGGTTTTAAACCCAAGAAATAAATATGAAGAGGGAGGGGAATAAAAAACGTGAAACTTTAGTAAAGAGAGGATGTGTCTTCGCCAGTCGGGCTGGAAGAACAGCCGGGCTGCTGCCCGTGGGCTGCGGTGGGGCAGGCAGGAGAGGCAGGGACGGGCAGGAGGGGCAAGGACAGGGGCAAAGGCAGGCAGGAGGGACAGGAACAGCCTTTCCAGGGGTGCGTGCAGCAGAGCCATGTGCTCACCGGTGCTCACCTCACCATCACTCCTCCACCTCGTGGAGGTCCCATCCTGCCCTCCAAAATCCCCAGAGCAGAGCAGAGAGAGCACGAGGTGGTGCCAGCTGAGGTCTCAGTTCCCCTCCCTGAGGGTGGCCAAGGGGACCCTCAAGGAAATGGGACTCACTTGGAAACCCCCCAATCCCAAACTGAGCTAGGAAGCCTTGACTGCAGTCTGCACAGCGCTGGGAAGGGCTGGCACCCCACTGCCCTGCTCCAGCACCCAGGGGTGGGGGACACCCGTGGGTGGGTGGAAATGAGACAGACAGGGTGAGGGGACATCCCCCAAGGCAAAAGCCCCCCTTTTCCCTCTCCCCCCATGCCATGCCGGCACTCACGCACTCCCGGTGTCCGGCTGCCCTCGGTGCTCTGGTCCGGTGCCTGGAGCATCCTCCCCCTCCTCCTCCTCCTTTATAACCGGGCGTAGGCAGGCGGAGCCGCCGCAGGACAGTCCCCCCTTGGGCACCGTCCCCGGGAGAGGCCCTGCGCTCCTCCTGCCCGCGGGGTGCCCGGCAGAACGGAAGGAGAAGCTGCCCCCGGGCCGGGATGGAGCCGGTGCCCAGCCCCAGCCCCTGCATGGCCGCTCTGGGTGCTGCCACTGCTGTCCCCCCACTCCTGACCTCCTCAGCAGCCTCCACAGAGCACCCAGGGGTGTCACTGGGGGGCCTGCACAGAGTTACCTGCCCCTGAGGAGTGGGAAAATGGGGGCAGAGGAGACATGGTGCTCTGCAGCACCTGACTTTCCTCCCTGGACCAGCAAGAAGGGGGAAGGTTGGGTTTATTTGCACCTAAATCAGGAGGCGATGCAGGAGCCAGGGTGGGCAGGAGGGGACAGGGCACAGGGCTGTCCCATAGGGCCAAACTCTCCTTTCCCCCTCACACATGCCCAGGGCACCCCAGGGCCACAGCAGACCTGGCTTTGGAGGATAGGAAGGCTCCATCCCAAAGGACAGAGATTTTTAGGGGAATGTCAGACAGGTGCAGCAAGAGCCAGCTCCAGTGACAGGATCTGACCACGGAAGGTGCACGGCCACCATCAGTCTCTGTGGCCCAGCCCTGGTGACCATGGGCTTATATCTCCTGGGGCCAGCACCCCCATCCCACACCATCAGCTAGGAGTGAAACAGCGTTTTGGGAACGGCCTCCATCTTCACCGTGTGCAGAGAGGCCACATCCTGCTCATGCTGCTTCAGGGACTTGACACCGGGGCAGGATTGGACCTTCGGGGGCTGGACATTGGCCTTTTGGTGTTTCCGCATCCACACAACCTCCCTTTTATGGTCCAAGGCCAGGCAGGGAGGGGTCCAAAGCCCTGGGAATTCTCCCACACACTGAAGGAAGCTGCCTTCTTCAGGCACAGCTAATATTTACCCACAAAACACCTTCATATATGAATAAGAGTGCACAGAAACCAAGTGGATTTAAAAAACCAAACAAAAAGACTATTTCAATTTAATACATGGTTAATGCTGGGGTGCCCCACACCCTCCCCAGCCCAGGGAATCCCTCCCTGCACCCCAATGGGACCCTTGCTGGCCACTGTCACCCAGTTCATCTTCCCACCCCCCACATTTGGGGAGTGATAGAGGCCAAGGCCATCCAGAGGTTTGTTTGTTCTGGGATCCGGGACCTGATTGCAAGAGGTTGGTGGGACATCTTATCCCCCCACCCCGGGATCCTGACTCTCCTGCTGAGTCAGGGCCCGGCCCTGGGTGAAGGGAACACATCTGAGGGGCGAGGGGGTGTCCGGGAGGGAGAGAAGAGGAACAAGCTCAGCGCTCCCTGAGCCACGCGCCCCACCGATGGGGTGGGGAGGGACAGGAGGAGAAATGACCCTGCGTCCCCCTCCTGTCCCTCGGCTGTGTCAGTAAGGGTAGGGGGAGACGGAGATGAGGAGGAGGAAGATGCTGGGTGCTCGCTGCCCGTCTGGGAGCAGCGCCTGCACCTTGAGCCGGTGCGTGCCGGGCTCCCGCAGCGGCCGCAGGGTGGAGATGATGCCGCGGCCCCGCTCGGTGCGGAGGGCGAAGGGGCTCTCGGGGTCCTGCTCCAGCAGCCTGAAGACGGCCCGGTGGCGCAGGGAGGCGGCCGGGGTGAGGTGCACCACGTCCCGGCGGGCAGCGATGCCGAGGGGCAGGGGGAGCAGCTGGTACTGCAGCGTGGGGGGCCCGGCCGGGCTGCAGAACGGGGGGCAGCGACCCACGCACAGCCTGAGTGAGAGACGGGGAATGTGGGATGTGGTGGGTGCCGGAGAGTGGGCGGGACACTCGGGTTCGTGGTGACATGAGGAGAGCGGGATGGGCACCCCCAGCACGACTCACCCTGGGCTGGAGCCTCTCCGGTACCCGGCTGGGCACGGCACATCCACGCAGCGGGCACCTCCGCGGGTGTTGAAGCACATCTGGCTCGAGCCACACCGGATTGTGCCCTCCACGCACTCATCCACATCTGCAGGGAGAGAGGGGACAGGTCTGGGGGTGCTGGGGTGCCCGTGGCTGAGGTGGGGGTTCAGCCCCCAGCTCCCCCACCCTCCCACATCTGCCTGGGCGCTGAGGCAGGGAGACATGAGCACTCAGACGGTGGAGTGCTGGGTCTGGGAACAGCCCTCCCAAGAAAGGAGAAAGACTTGCAGCCCCAAAAGATGACACCCAGGGCACCATGGGGACTGGGCACTCCCCTGGCACCCCTGCACTGACCGTGGCAGCTCTTCCCGTTGGACAGCAGCCGGTAGCCAGGGGGGCAGAGGCAGCGGTAGCTGCCCGGGCTGTTCCTGCACTCGTGCTGGCACTGGTTCAGCGTCTGGCACTCATCGAGGTCTGCAGGGCAAGAAAGGGTGAAGGAAGGACAGGAAGGATCAGTCCCCTCTGGTGCCACTGCCTTGGGCCAACCTGGCTCTCGCCTCCCCTTCCCAGCACAGCAAAAACCACAGGGCACAAACAAAGTGGTGGACAGGGCAGCAAGAAGGACACGAGGTACCTTTTGGGGACAAAGTGGCCTCTGAACTCCCTTGCAACACCCTTCCCCAGTGTGCACTCACCAGTGCAGGTGCCATTCCTCCTGACGTAGCCCGTGGGGCAGGGGGGGGCCCGGGGACCCATCCCTGCATCCTTGGCCACGCGGCGCAGGGCGAGCTGAGTGTACAAGGATCGTCCCCGTGGGCGGCTGCTCGGCCCCCGCCAGCGCAGGGGCGTGTCCCGGGCCACGCTGCCCGTTGTGTCCCCTCCATCCGTCCCTGCTGTGCCACACTGCCCACCTGGCAGCGGGGTCCTGCCAGCGGGGCACAGGCACTCGTAGGAGCCCCGCAGGTTGCGGCACTCAAAGGCACACGGTGGGGGAAACTGCAGGCACTCGTTGACGTCTGGGGGAGGAAAGAGGTGTGGAGCTGCAGCTGGATGGGGCAAACTGAGGCTGGAGCAGGGCAGGGCTGACCATGCAGGCTGAGGGCCCAGCTCATACCCAGGCATGGCCAGCCGACGCCCAGCGAGCGGTAGCCGGGAGGGCAGGAGCAGCGGTAGGACCCGGCGGCGTTCTGGCAGATCTGGTTGTAGCGGCAGGCGTGGGACCCCTCGGTGCATTCATCGACATCTGGGGAGCAGAGAGGGGACAGGGTTGGGGGGACAGGGAAGTGTCACCAGGTGCCCCTTGCCATCCACATGCCCCCTCAGGAAGGGTCCATACCAATGCAGTACAGCTGCCCAGGGTCCGGGATGAATCCCAGTGGGCACTGGTCTCTATCAGCCCCTGGGAATTGAGCAGAGAGAATGAGAAGTGACATGTCACTGCAGGGACGTGGCCTTTGCAGCCTCACAGACACCCAGAATTGATAATGGACCCACCCGCTTACCTGCATCAAGCGAGGCACGGAGCTGGAAGCGGAGCTCCTCTTTGGCTGGGTCATAGGAGGCGGTGATGGCTCGGGCCCGGAGGTGCTGCACCCGGGGGGGCTGTGGCCCCGCGGGGGGGTCGAAGACGATGGTGTGATTGCAGTGGGCATGGACGAGGCGTCCATCCCGCAGGAAGCTCTGCACCGAGCCCCCGGAGAGCTGCCCCGCGCCCGTCTGCACGTAGCGCTCGCTGAAGTCCTGGGGAGAGGCAGGGAGGGGTCAGACCCTGGATCCCCCCACGCTCCCGGCTCCCGTGGGAGCGCTGGTGACAACGGGCAGTGCCAGCACCTGCAGCAGCACCACGGCATCGCCGAAGCTCTCCGGCACGGAGCCGCTGATGACACTGTCCAGCCGCAGGGCGCCAGCGCCATCCACGCCCCGGGCGAGGTGGGTGACCCGCAGGAGCTCCCCTGCCAGGGGGAACGGTGAGCAGCAGCCCACAGCACCCACGCACATTCCCGGGTAAGGGATGATGCGTGGGGGAGGTGGAGTCTGAGCTTCCTCAGGAGCTGACCAGGCTCTGCTGTCAGAGACCCCTCACCTGTGGCAAACTGCAGCAGGGACTCGTGCTGGAAGGCGCCCTGGGTGAGCAGGAACCCGCTGCGGGCTGCCCCGCTGGCGTGTGCCAAGGACCAGTAAACGGGGGCAATGGTGGTCACCAGCACCCGCATCAGCGGCCCTGGGAATGGGGAGGAAAGGGTGTCACCATGGGGCCAGCACCCTCCTCAGGGGGCACCCAGCCTGTCCCATCCCTCCTTGCCAACAGCGCGCAGATGCTGGGGCTGCTTTTGGGGGAAAAAAGAAATAAAAACCTTTCCCCCAAGATTTATGTCTGACAGAGGTCAAAACCCTTACAAGGGTGAGGGTAGAAACGCCCACCCACCTATGGCAGGTGGAATGCTGCCGATGCTGCTCCGGAGGGCGCTGGTGCTGGAGTGAGGGTCACCCAGCACGCTGGCATCCAGGGCGGAGACACCGAGCTCGTGGCCATTGATGACACCGACCAGGCTGCCCTGAACCTGGTGCAGCTCTCCTGGGGCAATTAGGATGGGGTCAGGCAGCAGCACTGGGACTGCACTCCCATGGAAGAGCAGGGCGCTTCCCTGACTCCTCTCTCACTAATTCGCATGTCAAGAAAATCTTGTTTTCTGGAGGTGAAGGCAGCCAGAGCAAGGCGGGCAGTGTCCCTGCCTGGCTGCAGCACAGTCCCCGGAGACCCCAGGGCTCCAGGCACGGTGCCATGTTGACAAGGGATGTTGTGAGCATGGCCCTGGGCCTCGTCACACCGACAGGCACTGACACCCCAAACCCTGCTCTGTATCAGCCTCAAGGTCCTGGCATAGCCCCAAGCTTTTATTTGCTTCTCCAGCACGCCTGGCAGCGAAATGCCACCAGCCTCACAAGGGCACATAGGGCACCCGGCACTTCCTGCAGCCTGGCTCTCTGCTCCCGAGGGGCAGCAGGGAAGGATGTGTCTGTGCATTTAGCAGAGCCCCTGGGAGACGGGAATTTAATCACGGGCAACTAAGGCAGGAAGGCCGAGGAGAGGCCAGTGAGGGCTGGCACAGGGTGGCTGCTCGGGCAAGGGTCTGCTTGGGCTCTGGCCTTCAGCTGAGCAGTGAGAGAGGAGAGGACAAGCCAGAGCACGGATCACGGGCTGGAACAGGCAAGGAAAGGCAATATTCCCTCCACACCACCGTGCTGGAGGTCTCACCCCAGGGTGTAACAGCACTGCAGGCAGCCCCAGCCCCCGAACCAGCCAAAGCCCCCAGGGCCAGGGGCAGACACTCACCTTGGACATCCAGGGAGGTGTGGGCGACAGCAGAGCCCAGGGCATTGCGGGCCAGGCAGGAGTAGCTACCGGTGTCACGGGGGGTGACAGAGGGCAGGAGCAGGGTGGCATTGGGCAGGACACGGGCGTGGGGACCCTCGGGCAGTGGCTCCCCATCCCGCTGCCACTCCACGGAGGGGGTGGGCTCCCCTGACACGACACAGTGCAGCAGCACCCGCTGCCCAGCATGGGCTGTCACCGCTCCTGGTGTCACTGTCACCACGGGGGCACCTGGGCAGGGAAAGGGATGCGGGTAGCGATGCAGCATTCCAGCGGTTCTGGGAGCATTCCCCATGGATCCGGCGTGGTTTGAGGGGCTGAGAGGTGACATGGTTTGCAGTCCCTTAAAAGAAGGGTGCGGAGGTGGGCGGCACTCACTCTGCAGAGCCAGGGTGACAACTTTTGCTGCTGTGCCCGCATCGTTCTCCGCCACACACTGGTACCGCCCCGCATCGGTGCTCTAGCAGGACCAACAGCATCAGCACAGCGTTCTGCTTTGCCAGGAAAGCACCCTGAAATGTGCCAGCACCCCCAGGCCCCACTCACCCCCACAGCACGGATGGCCAGGGAGCCATTCTGCAGCTGGTGCAGGCGCCCATGGGCCACCACTGGCACCCCGTCCTTGCTCCAGCGGATGAGGGGCTCAGGGTGACCCTGGGCATCGCAGTCGAGGAGGGCATCACCTCCAGAGCGCTCCACCTGGTAGGTGCTGGTGTCCCCCTGTATGACGGGTGCCTCTGGGAAAGGGAAAGCGGTGGCAGAGGAGGGGGGCTGGCCGGGCACCCCGGTTTCCCTGCCAGCACCTACCTCTGACAGAGACGAAGGCAGTGGCCCTGATGGCACCGGCGCTGTTCTCGGCGTGGCAGACGTAGGTCCCGCTGTCCGTGGGTGTGGCTGCCTCCCGCCGCAGGATGCTCTGCCCTGACACTCCACCTGCGGGGTGCAAACCCCCAAAAGTGTGGCTGGGGATCAGCTGGTTACAATCCCGCACAGCCAGACGTGCTGGCACCCCAGGGACCCCAAAAGGTGGGACAAGAGTAGCACCAGGATCACTTTCTCCCCCAAGTTCAGCATCCTCTGCCCCTGCCCAGGTACCAGTGACGAGCTGCCCGTTGGCCATCCAGGAGACGCGGGGCTGGGGGCTGCCCACGGCGGCACAGACCAGCTCCAGCCTCTCGCCCCGGCTCAGGGTGATGTCTGTGGGCGGGTGGGTGAAGGTGGGCAGGGTGAGGATGGAGAGGGAGAGCCGGCGGACGGCCCTCCCAGCAGAGTTCACCGCGGTGCAGGAGTAGCTCCCAGCATCCCCTTCCTGCGTGAGGATGAGAGGGAGTCATCTTGAGTCTGGGGTCCAGCTGCAGCCCTGGCTCGCTGAGCCACAGCTCTGCTGGTTGTTGTGCATCTAAAAAGTCACAGTTTGGACAGAGCCGCTTTTTCCAGCCCACATGAGCAATCTCACACTGCCCCAACCCTCCAGCCCATGGCACAACTGCACGGGGCTCTCCCTCTGCCAGATATATTCATGAGCAGCCAAATGCCCTTCAGCAGCCAAAGACACTTGTTCCTCAGCTCTCCAGCCTCACAGCGGCCCTAGGGGACCGTGCTCACCTGGACATCCCGGAGCAGCAGCTCCCCGGAGGGCAGCACAGTGGCCTTCCCGCCCCGCACCAGGGCTCCCTCCCGGCTCCAGGACACGCGAGGCTCGGGGACACCACGGGCGGCGCAGGGCAGCAGCACCTCCAGCCCCTCCAGGACCACCAGCTCCAGCGGGCCGGCAGCGATGATGGGGGGCACTGGATGGGGCAGAAGGGCAGGGACTTGCTCACGTCTTGGCAGCCACGTTTTGCTGTGAGGTGCTGGGGAAGGGGCTGAGCACAGGGGCGAGCACTGGGGCTCTGATCGCTGCTGTACCTTGCACGATGAGCCTGGTCCTCCCCGCAGCGGTGCCCGAGGGGTTGCGAGCCATGCACAGGTAGGTGCCTGCATCCTCCGGGGCTGCCCGCAGGAGACGGAGCTGCCCGTTGGGGAGCACCTTCAGCCCAGACCCTGGCAGGAATGAAGGACAGGACGGGGCAGCACAGCTGAGCCAAGGCGCAGATGGATGATGTGCAGGGACTGCTTCCCCCACAGAAAGGAGGAAGACTCCTCTTCCCGAGGAGTCTCCATGGAACAGCTCCAGAGGGCACCACACCCACCTTGGACAGCAGCCGGGAGGACCCACACACGGTGACACCCCACACCCTGCCGGGATGCCTACAACCCCCTGGCACCTAAGTCTTCTGCCAGGTGAAGGCTGGCAGGTAATGTGGGCTCTGCCAGCCCCCAGCACGCTCCTGCTCACCTCCAGCGATGCCAACACCATCCTTTTGCCAGGTGACCTCCGGCCTGGGGACGCCTGTGGCCTCACAGGACAGCACCGCGCTGGTGTTGACCATCACCATCACCATGCCAGGCAGGGGCTTCAAGGCAGGGGGCTCTGTGAAGGGCAGGGAAGTGCTACCCTGGGAAGAGGGTGCAGGACCCCCAGCAGCAGCAGCAGCACCCGGAGCCGTGTGTACCGTGCACCGTGAGCCAGAGGTGCTTCCGAGCCGTGCCCGCGGCGCTCCGAGCAGTGCAGGTGTAGCGGCCGCTGTGTGCAGGCAGCGCCTGCCCGATCTCCAGGGCTCCTGGAAAACAGCGGGCAGAGGGGAGGCAGCGGGAGGGCTGGCAGGGACCCCTGTCCCCCCGGGGCCGTGCTGCCCTGTGCTGTACCTCTGGGCAGGACGCGGTAGCCCCCTCCTCTGCTGCCCAGCTGAGCCCCCTCCTTGCTCCACGACACCGTGGGCGGGGGCACGCCGGAGGCGTAGCAGGTGAGGACAGCGGGGGACAGCCGGGTGACAGCCACATCCGTAAGGCTGTCAGCGATGGTGGGGGGCACTGGAGGGAGGAGGGAGGGAGGTGAGCAGGGCTGCACGGCAGATGTTGAAGAGGATTCTGTCCCTGTTCACATGGGCACGACTATTTCTCTTCCCCGCTTGTCCACCCCCAAGCCCAGTCCTTGAGAGGGGACCCAACGCCGTGCAGGGCTGGAGCACACCCACATCACCCCGAGGTGGTGACAGATCCTGGGAAAGCCACTCTCAGCAAGGCCCCCAGCCCCAGGAGCTCACCATGGACAGACACGAGGAAGACCTTCCGTGCCTCCCCGGCGGCGTTGGTGGCGATGCACTCAAACCGCCCCTCGTCCCGGGGACCAGGGCTGGAGATGAGCAGTGACCCCAAGGACTGCACGCTGTGTGGGCAGAGCACACACCAGGGTCACCCCTGTCCCGGGGGGAGCAGCAGGAGGGGCAAACCCCCCTCCTACCCTTTGGAGTACCAGGTGGTGGGTGCTGCGGGTACCTGTAGGCACCAGATGAGAGGTGCAGGTTCAGGGGACGGCCATCCTTCTCCCACCTGATGTGGGGCTCGGGGGACCCCCGGGTGTCACAGCGCAGCGTGGCCGGCTGCTGAGCCAGCAGGGTGAGGTTGGAGGGCCCAGGGGCGATGGCAGGAGGGACTGTGGGAGGGCGTGGCAGCGATGAGCAGGGGACAGTAGGACATCATTGCTCTGATGAGAGCAGCCCGGCCGTGGTGGGTGGCAGGAGGGTGAGCCAGGAGGGATCCATCCGGCTCTCCTGCTTACCCAGGACATGGAGGTCCAGGCCTCGCCTGTCGGAGCCAGCAGGGCTGGATGCCATGCAGAGGTAATGGCCCAAATCCTGGACCTGGACGGGGTCAATTTGCAGGGAGCCTCCCGGCAGGAGCTGCAGCCTGGGGAGGGAGAGCAAGCGAACCCTGTGGGTTCAGCGCTAGGAAGGTGACAAGTGACATTGAAGCCACATGCAGCACGTGCCCCTTGAGCTGGTGTGAGGACAGAGCACAGCTCTCCACAGGGTGACTGGCACGCTAAATCACCCATCGCTGTGGAGGGTGGCACGATGTGAGCGCCGGCTCCTGGTGCCACCAACCCGCAGAGCCTCGTACCTGTCGCTCCCAGGCAGGGGCAGGAGCTGGCCGTCCTTCCGCCACGTCACCCGGGGCACGGGCCACCCCTGTGCCCGGCACGGCAGCACGGCCGAGGCGTTCAGCAGCACCTCCACCTCCTCGGGGCCCGCCTGGATCTCCGGGGCCACTGCGGCAACACCCAGAGACACCACCGAGAGTGCGGAACGAGGCTCAGGGAGGGAGGGCGCCAGCCCAGAGCAGCACTGGGGGCTGGACCTCCATCCCATCACCCGGCCATATGGCACCCTATAACACCCCACACCCTGGATCTAAGCGGGAAGGAGCCGGCACTCCGGGCCAGGGCAGCACTCACCGTGCACCCGCACCCGGACTCTCGGGTCGGTGTCCCCGGGGCCGCGGGTGGCCCTGCAGCTGTACTCGCCGCCGTCCGCCGCAGCCACCGCCCGGAGCTGCAGGAAACGCCCCTGGGCCAGGACCTGCCTGCGGGCATCCTCCTAAAACCCCCGGGACCCCCATCAGCAGCCACCCGGCATCACCCCCAGCACCAGCCCGACGCTGCCGGTGCATCCCAGTCCCTGACCGTGACCGTCCCCGGTCCCGTCCCCGGTACCTGCAGCGGGGAGCCCTCCCGGTGCCACTCGATGTCGGGGTGGGGCTCAGCACCCTCTGGGCACTCCAGGAGGAGCTGCCCCCCTGCCACAGCCGTGATGATGGAGATTTCCCCGTCGCTCGGTGGTGCTGTGGGACATGGGCCAGGGGGGTCAGGGGGTGGCACACGGGTTGGGCACCCCCATACCTGTCCCCATAAGCCATACATAGTCCCCCACCTCTGCAGGACCATCACTGTGCTCCAGATCCCTCTTTTGGGGCCCACACCAATCCCAAAGAAGGATGCAGGGATGCTCTGGCCCTCTGGTCCCCCAGAGCTTGGACCATCCTGCAGCACCCCCTGCTTGCCCCCTCCTGGCTGCACTGCTGGGGCCACCCTACCTTGGATGCTGACATGGAAACTCCTGCTGTCCTCCCCTGCAGGGCTAGTGGCCAGGCAGGTGTACAAGCCAGCATCAGCCACCTGCACAGCCAGGAGAAGGAAAAATTGACGCACAAAAAGAAAACCCAGGTAGGGAGAAAAAAGCGGAGCTCCTACCTCAGTGCTGTCAATGTGGAGGGTGCTCTCATTCCCTGACACGAGCGAGGGCCCTGCCAGCAGCTGTCCATCCTTCTCCCAGGTGACAGTGGGCATGGGGACACCCGTCACCACACAGGTCAGCTCTAGAGGGGTGCCCACAGCGATGGAGATCTCAGTGGGGCGGGACGCAGCCTCGACACGGGGTGGCTCTGCAAGGCACACAGCAAGGCAGGAGGGCTTCGTCCCCTCCTGCTCCCAAAAAATTGGCTGAGCTGCCCTTCCCAAATCCCAGAGGGATGACACGCACCCATCACCACGAGGTGGAAGGCTTTGCTGACCTCCCCCGCTTCATTCACCACCAGGCACGAGTAAATGCCTGCATCTGCTGGCCCCACGGCCACCAGGCTCAGCTGTGGGCCACCAGGCACTCGGTCACTCTGCTGCCCCAGGGGCTCTCCATCCTTCAGCCAGGTCACTGAAGGTGCTGGGGACCCGGTGGCTTCGCAGGTGAGAGTGACATCAGAGCCCTCAGCCACCATCTGCTCCTCACTGCTCTCGGGACTCTCCAGGACAGGGGGCACTGGGGAGGGAAGATTCCCTTTAAGGGAGAAAAGCCAGGTCCCCCAGCACTGGGGTGGGTTTGGCCATTCCTTGTCCTGCGAGCAGCCAGAGGGGGCTCAGCCCTCCTGCAGGATGCTCTGGGACTGCTCTCAGGCTGGTCCTGCCCTGCTCCATCCTGTCCAAGCCCACCCCAGCATTCGAGGGATGGCTCAGGACGCTGCTTGCGAGTGGGCTGCGAGGCACCACGTGTGCTCCGCCAGCAAAACCAGTGTCCAGGCGCTCCCCTGTCCCTGCTCCGCCCCCCCAAGCCCCTGCCCCTTACCCTGTATCTGCAGGACAAAGCTGCGTTCGGCCACCCCTGCCTGGCTGGACACAATGCAGGTGTAGAGTCCGGCATCGGAGACCTGTGCCTGGGAGATCCTAACCCATGGGATGGGACACGGGAGACATCAGCTCCGGGTGACCCCCTGCTCCCCAAGGCGACACTCAGCCACTTCAGGGTGCAGCAGCAGCCGTTCCCTCATGCAAACCCGGCTACCAGCCCCAAAGCCCGCGGCTGACCATTACTCCAGGGTCCCTTCTCACCGGAGGATGTGCCCAGCCGAGAGCAGGGTGACACGAGGGGACAGGCGGAGGGGCAGCCCATCCTTCAGCCAGCTGACGTGCAGCGGAGGGGACCCCCGTGCCCAGCACTGCAGAGTCACCGCGGCGGCCAGGACCGCACGGAGCTCCTCCGAGTCCTCGGCACCTCTCTCGATGGCGGGAGGGACTGGGCGAGGGGACAGAGGGGCTGATGGGGCTGTCGGGGGCGGGGGTGGCCCCGGCGCTGCCCCGCAGGTCCCAGCCCTGCTCACCCAGCACGTTCAGCGAGTGCAGCCGCGTGTCCTCGCCCAGGCTGTTCCGGGCCAGGCACGTGTAAGCGCCCGAGTCGGCAGCTCGGAGCCCCTCGAGGAGCAGGGAGCTGCCATCCGGGGACACCCTGCGCGGGAGGATGGGACAGTGACCTGCGTGCTCATCCCCAACGGGCCCGGGGGGCAGAAGAGCTCTGTGCTCGGTTTACAGCCAAAGATGAAGGGTTTTGGGCGCATTGCAAGGTCGGGGCACCCTGCCAGGGTGACAGTGACCATTCCAGTCTCCAGGGTTTAACCCAGGATGGTATTCTCTCAGCCAAGAGCTGGGATGAGTGCAGCCCAGACCGAACAACAGGAAGAAATAGCAGAGCTCAGCCTGTCTTGCCCAGCAATTTTGCACATGGGGACCCTGAGCCCCTGTGGTGTGTCCCCCCCGAGACTCACCGGGCGTGTGAGGGGGGCTGCAGCCCCAGGGGCTGCCCGTCCTTCAGCCAGGAGATGTGGGGGGTGGGCTGCCCCTCTGCCCGGCACTCCAGCCTCACCCTGCCGCCCTCCAGCACGCTGTGCTCGCTGGGGTCCCCCGCACTGCTGATCTGGGGGGCCACTGCACCGAGGAGAGAGGGGGGCTGAGGGAGAGGAGGGGGAGGAAGGCTCACCTCCGAGGGAGAGCCAGCAGGGACCAGGCTGCCTGGGGGAAGCCCTACCTCGCACCAGCACCGTGAAGTCCTTGTGTGCCTCAGGCCCCAGGCAGGTGTATCGGCCCTGGTGGAGGGGCTGGAGGGGGCTCAGCTGGAGCTGGGCCCCCCCGGACACCAGACCCTGCTCTGGGCTCATCTCTGCAAGGAGACAGGGTCAAGGGGCCTGAGCAGTGCTCCTCCACTGAGCCCTCCCCAGGCTCCTTGTGCTTCCCCCGTCCCACCCCTGGGACCCAGGTTTGGGGACAGCGTTAAAGCAAAGCAGGGTTTTTGCGGAGTTCACTGCTGGAGCTTTACAGGAAAAAAGAGTCACTGGTTTGGGGGCAAGCCCCTGTCCCAGCAAGCACCCCAAGGGCTGGTACCCAGAGAGGTCACCCCCCCATATCCCTCCATCACATCTTGTGCCCACATCCCATTTCTTTGAGCCTCAGGAATGAACCTGAGGTCTCTTAAAAGCATGCAGGGAAAAGGCCAGCCCCTCCATGCTCTGCCCCCTCCCTGTGCAGCCCTGAGGGTCTCCTGCAGCAGGATTAGAAGTTGGGAAAGTGAGGCAGGACTGCTTGGAGGGGAACAGCAGCGAGGCTGGGGGTGGCAGGCTGGCACAGCGTTCCCCTGCACACACACCCAGCGGGCTCCCGTCCTTCAGCCAGGTGACAGCGGGCACGGCCACTCCGGTGACTGGGCAGGTCAGGAGGAGGGATGTCCCCATGTCAGCTTCAAGCGTCTCCTGCTGTGGGTCCTGGATGCCTGGGGGTTCTGGGGAGGATGAGCAGGGGCAGGGGGTGTGAGGCAGACCAGGGTTCATTGTCAGCTCCTCAGTGTGCTCAGGGGACAGAGCTCCTCGCTGAGCCCTCACCACTTACCATGGACCGTGAGGACGAAGCTCTTCTCATCCTGGCTGGCCACGTTCTGTGCCATGCACGTGTAGGTGCCTGAGCTGGAGAGCTGCAGGTGAGGGAGCTGCAGCACCCGAGAGCCTGGAAGAAGCGGAGAGCAGGGAATCAGGACAGCCTGGAGCAGGACCAGGTCTGGGCCACCGTGGCAGCAAGCTGACTGATCATCCAGCACACGGCCAAGCTCCATGCAAAAGGAGTCTGGTGATGGAAGTCTCTCTTTGAGGTCCAAAGCCTTGCTGTGCCCTGCAGGAAAGGGCACTGGGCTCCCAGGAAGCAGCAGCAGCGTGGAGTTCTGCAGGATGCAGCCCTCGGTCCTCTCCAGAAGGGATCACTCAGCAGTGTGACATTAGTGTGTCATACAACCCAAATCTGAGCTCGAGTCCCACATGTGGCATCCCAAAAGAGGGTTAGGGGACCTAAAGCCGGGGCACAGGCAGTCACCCTGGCTCATCCCAGCATACCTGGAGTGACGGTCACCTCCTCACCGAGCCGCAGGACGTGGCCGTCCTTGTACCAGGTGATCTCTGCAGCCGGGTGGGATTGGATGTCACACACGAGCGAGACGCTGCCATTGACAACGCCATCGACGTTTTCGGGGTTTGGACCCACTCTCCAGGGAGCTTCTGCTCCGGTGCAACCAAAAGACAGTGCCAAAGGGGAGGCATCACTGTGGAGGTCGATGTCTCCCCGGGAGGAAACACGCACGGAGCCTCTCGCTAGCTCACAGCGTGTGGCACCTCGACCTCCTCGCACAGGGCGAGTGTGACCAGCACGAGGGGACAGAGGCAGCCATGCGGTTCCAGAGCCACAGGAGACTCCAGCTGGTGGAGAAAGAGGAGGAGGGGAGTAAATCAGTGACCCAGGGAAGGGGAGATGCCTTACCCTGCACGGCGAGGGCAAAGTGCTTCTCGGCGGAGCCGGCCGGGTTCTCAGCCATGCACGTGTAGCTCCCGGTGTCACCTGCCTCCACCATTGTCACCTGCAGAGGGGGAGCAGAGCACCACTGAGGGCTGCCCCGAGCTGGGGAGATGCTGGGACTCCCATGGGGACTTTGGTGAGACCGGGGCAGCCTCCTTTGGGAGGAAAGAGTGCCCCATTCCCTCCATCCGCTCTCTCCTGTATCCCTCCCTGACACAGCCACCTGCTTAGGGGGACACCAACCTGCAGGACCGTGCCCCCCTCCAGGAGCTGGTGCCGTGGGCCAGCCTCTATGGGGAGATCATTCCAGAGCCAGGACACTGTGGGCTCTGGGTGCCCAGTAGCTTCACACTCGAAGCGGACGGTGCCGTTGATGGTGGCTGTCACCTCCTCCACCAGGTCCTCCGTGCCACCACGGATGGCCGGGGCAGCTGGAAGCAGGTGGTTATGGGGCTGCCGTGTGCCTCAACCCTCAGTGCCCCCGTCCCTGTACTCACTCAGCACCTCCAGCTCGTAGTGCAGGCGGTCCTGCCCCATGGCGTTGGCCGCCTCGCAGGTGTACCTGCCCCTGTGCTCCTCCTGCACCGCCTGCAGCTGCAGCACCCGGCCCCCTGTGACACGGGACAGGGAGGGTCTGTGGGACATCCCCCCCAACCCTGCCCAGAGCCCTGAGCAGCCCCAGTGACTTCAGAGGTTCAGGGGGCAGGAGGAAGGGGAGAGGATCCAACCTCCTCCGTGCCATGGATGCTCTCCACCCACAGAGCTGCTGCAGGGCCACCCCCAAGCCCCACGGTGGGGGTTCACACCCATTTCCCGTTACCTTGCAGCATCAGCACCCCTGGGCCAGGGGAGAGGGGCTCCCCATCCTTGTACCAGGTGAGCTGGGGGGTGGGGATGGCACTGGTGTCACAGTAGAGCGCGGTGGGCTGGCCAAGGACAGCCTGTCGGTGCTCTGTCACCTCCCCATCCTGGTCCTCCTCCCGGTAGAAGATCTCAAGAGCTTCTTTGGGGCTTGTTTGCTGCTGGAAGATGGGGGGCACTGCAGGGACAGGCTGTGGTCAGCTGTGGGGAACGGGGACATCGATCCCCGGCGCAACTACAGCATCTGCCCTTGATGCCTCAGCTTTTAACTTTTATATTTTTCAAATCCTGTATTGCCCAGTGTGTAACTGAAGTTTCTTGTAACTTGCTAACTCCTGTGCTCTAGACATAACAAAGCCTCTCTGGGCCTGCTCTCCAAGGACTCCCAGATTGTCCTAGACCCAAAAATGTGGAAACCAACATCTTAGAAGGGGGGTGAGCTTGGGGAAATTACTTCATTAACTGAAGCTTTAATTGGAGAATTAACCTTGATATGCAAATGGACCAAACTTATAGAAGCGTGAAGAACCTGTGACTCGGGGTCCATCTTGGGTGTACCTCTGAAGGCCCTTCAAATAAATACCTACTTTTATTCCCTTATCCCTGTCTAGTCTCTGTTTTTAGGCGGCATCTCAGGCATCACCCTGGCTGGAGCTGAGGAGATGTTGTTTTCCAACAACATCCTTTTAAACCTTTTTTCCTGCTCACCCTTCTCTGCTCCCACAAGCGACCCCTGAGGCCCCCTGCCCTTGCTGAGACCCCCCTGCTCTGGGTGCTGGCTGCCTGCCCAGGGCTCACCTTGGACGTGCACGATGAAGTCCCTGTCATCTTCCCCCACAGCATTGGTGGCCACGCAGGTGTAGTGCCCCGAATCCGAGACACCGGCTGGTTGGATCTGAAGGACCTGCCCCTCACTGAGGATCTGGAGGTGTTCAGAGCTTGCCAGGAGCTGCAGGGAAGAAACAGAAGGGCAGGAGGACAATTACACACCCAGGAGTGGGGCAGAGCCCAGCCAGCCATAGAAAGGGTGTCTTCCCACTCCATCCAGCTGGGACAGTCCCCAAACCCAGCAGCTCCTCCCTGGTCACAGCTGGGACCTCACCTGCTTGTCCTTGTACCAGCGGATGGTTGGCTCAGGCACAGCCCAGGTCTCACACTCCAGCACCACTGTGCTGTTGACCCTGGTTTTCACCTCTTTCACAGCAAATTCCCCCAAAGGATCCTCTCTGGCAATCCAAGGAGGAACTGGTGGGGAAAGACAAGAGGGAGCAAGAGGGAGCAAAAGGGAGCAGCAGCAGCAGCCCGGTTACAGTGGTGAGGTCACTGCAGGAATGAGGAAGGACACGGGGAGCTCCCTCACCCAGGACTTTCACAGCGTAGTTCTTCACAGCCTCCCCATCTTCGCTGGCCACAACGCAGCTGTAGGTGCCCGTGTCCTCCTCCTGGGCGTTCAGGATCTGCAGCCCGTGGCCACCTGGGCAAAGGGGGTCTCCTGAGAGGGTCGCTGCTCACAGCCACAGCTCTCTGTCCCCATGCAGCACCTGAAGGCATCTCAAGGGACCTGCTGGGCATCTGCAAGCCTGGCTCGAGGGGGCCTGATGCTCTTCTAGAGCCCAGTCCCAGGCTTGTAAAAACCAGCACTGAGGGGGCCCTAGTTATTATCAGAGGATGCAGCACTTGGAAAAGCAGCACCCAGCTGACGGCCTGAGCCCTCAGGTCCTGCAGGATGATGACTTCTCAGCATCCCACTGTGCTGGACCCCAGCCAGACCAAGAAAAGGCCCCGCTCCCACTCCCCAAGGCAGACACAGCAAGGGGCCACCAGAGTCATGCAGAGCCAGTGGACAGCAGCACGGTACCAGGGAGCAGGAGGACATTTCTAGATGCTTTGAGAGGAACCTCGTCCTTGAGCCAGGTGATGTTGGGAGATGGGTAGGGCAGAGCCTCGCAGAGCAGGGAGATGGGGTTGTTGATGAGCACTGTCACTTCTTCTGCAGCAGCATCATCTCGAGCAAAGGTGGGGCTGGCTGCAGAGATGTGGTTGTGTCTTAGAACAGCACTAGCACCCACTCAGGCTTCCCAGTGCTTCACCCCCCAGCAGAGAGCATGATCCAAATTCAGGGAGTTGGACTTGACACAGCCTGTGCCACCTTCAGACTCTGCCCTGTCCTGCTGCCCTCCAAAAACACAGAGAGCCAGAAGACAGATCCCCCCTTCCCACAAGCCGCCATCAGAGATGGATCCTGCACTAAACAGGTGCTTTCTGTTCCTCCAAGAGGTCTCACAAGGGCTTTGGGACAGGTCCATGCCATGCTTTGGCTACAGCACTAAGAGATCCTCCCCACCTACCTGGGGCAGGCCATTAAAACCCTCTAAGTCTGCTCACACCTGAGACCCTGCCTCCCCCCAAAGGCAGCTCATACCCAAAACATCCAGCAGGTAGTGCTTGGTCTGATTGGCCCCAGAGCTGGAGGCCAGGCAGGAGTAACGCCCAGCATCGGCCAGGGAGGCTCGGGGGATGTGGAACAAGGAGCCATCAGGGGAGATGGAGAAGGTGCCAGGGAGAGGGTGGTTGTCTTTCAGCCAGGTGATCTTAGGTTGTGGGTTGCCTGTGAGGGATGGAAAACAAGTTTTGGGCTTTGTGGGAAGTTTTTCCACGTGTGAGCACAGCCTGGCTGGGATCACTGTCAGAGCTTTTCTGGAAAGCAGGGACATCATCCCAAATCAGAATTATCATGATCTGGATCAGGATTTTACAGGCTGCTGGATGAGCCAGCAAGAAGAAAGAGAACTGTCCTGAGTGGGAGGTGATTAATTATTCCCATCACTAAAGGAGAAACGAGATGAGAGGAATTTTAGCTCCATTTGGGAAAGATTGGAGCTTACATTGTGGAACAGGCTCCCCATGTGGGCGTCCCCTCCCCAGCGCTTCCCGGACAGCACAACTGCAAAGCCAGGAACCATCCCAAAAAAGCTCTGCAGCCCATTTCAGCTGTTGTCATGTCTCTGACTGGAGCCATCCCTTTGCTCCACACCCCAAAGTGAGACTCAGGTCTGCCCCTGAGCCCCATCTCCCACTTGCTCATGCCACCTCCCTTCCCCACTTGATGCTCACCTGAGGCCAGGCAGGACCAGGTGACAGGGTGACCCTCGGGCACTTTGAAGGTGTCTTCTTCACCCGCGTTCTCAATGTGGGGAGGAACTAGGAACACAAGCCCCCAGGGACTTCAGCAGCTGGCCAGCTTGGCCTCTGAGCTCACATCCTCAGGCACAAAGGACTCCAGCACACCCACCATGTCCAGTTCCTGCAAGGGTGGAGCTCTGAAACCCCACCAGGAATCCTGCAGCAGACAGAAGACCCCTCCTTACCTAGGACCTCCACGTGGAAATGCCTCCTGGCCTCCCCAGCTATGTTGCTGGCCAGGCAGGAATAGTGACCACCATCCTGGGCTCATGCACGGGTGAGCCTCAGCAGCCAGCCCCCTGGAAGCACGGAGCAGAGGTCTCAGGGCCCTGATCCAGGTACCAGCACGTCCCAGCAGTGCTGCTGTGGGGCTGTAGCTCCACCGTGAGTTTGAACTCATCAGCGTTGGGGCAAAATGTGTTCCCGAAGCACTCATCTCTCACAGCACCCACACCTCTGACCTGAAAGCACGTGTGTGTGCTCGCTGGGGGTGACAGGAGAGCCATCCCAGAACCAGGTGACGCTGGGCTGGGGAATGCCAGTGGCCTCGCAGGTCAGTGTCAGGGATCCTTGCAGGGAAACGCTGACGTTGGTTGTCAATCCTGATCCTCGAATGAACTCAGGGGGAACTGGGGGTGCAGAAAAAGATGGACATCCACTTGCAAAGCAGCCAGGACATCAGAGGAGCAAAGCAGAGAGGGGAAAACTGGGTGAAGCTGGCTTTTCCCACCTTCCTGCTTTGTACAGCTTTAGGACACGAGCCCAGAAGCACCATGAACATCACCTGGAGATGGCGACTTTGAAGGTGTTATGGGACAGGTGACCCACACCAAGTGTGTGCCACTTACCTGTACACCTGAGCCCAGGCTTACAGTGTCACACCGAGCTGGCCACACGGCCTGAGCCACCTCAGACCTTTTATAGCTCAAGTGACCTTGACCCATGAGGTTTCCCCAAGTCTTTGGGTAGTGGAGGACTTTGTATGTGATGGCTCTGGAGAGAAACTCCCCCCTGATGTACCCAGTTCTACAGCTCTTTCTGAAGCATAACACTGCTGACCCTGAGACCTTCTCCATGCCGGATTGTCCAACATCTGCTCCACATCACCACCCTCCTGCTCCTGCCTGCACCCACCCCACCCTGAGACCTTCTCCATGCCGGATTGTCCAACATCTGCTCCACATCACCACCCTCCTGCTCCTGCCTGCACCCACCCCACCCCCAGCCCCATCCCACATCCTTACCGTGCACCACAACATCAAACTCCCTCTGCTCCTGCCCCTCTGCGTTGGCCACCAGGCAGGTGTAGTGTCCTGCATGGGCCACCTCTGCCCTGGGGATGTGCAGCCGCCTCCCTTGCTCTGTAAGCAGGAGCCCGTCCCCACCAGCCACGGGCTGCCCGTCCTTCACCCACGTCACCCAGCCTGGTGGTGTCCCCACGGCCTCGCACTCCAGGACAGTCTCACCACCCTCGATGACAGAAACCTTCCTCGGGGCGTTGCTGCTGCCCTGGACCCTCGGCAGTGCTGTGGGCAGAGGGACACAGGGTGGAGGAGATGTGCAGCAACTCCCTCAGCCGCACACAAGTGGAGGGGCAAAGCTGGCCCAGGTAGCAGCATCCTTTCCAAAATATCCAAGGCACCAGGCAACGGCTTTGGGTCCAGCTGGACCTTGCACTGAGAGGTCACACACCTCCACCCACCCCCACAGGTCTCTGGTGCCCCACGCTCACCGTGCACCTCCAGGTGATGCTCCTTGCTGCTGCTGCCAGCAGCGTTCCTGCACTCGCAGGTGTACGTCCCCTCGTCCAGCAGCTGAACCTCCTCCATGTACACCACGTTCCCTCCTGGGGACACCAGCTTTGGGCTCCCTGGCTGGGTGGAGAGGGGCTCACCTGCCCAGGGAAGGGGACAGCAGCTTCCCCTCAGGCTCCCAGCAGGACAAATGCCCACCCAGAAGCTGGATACCGCTCAACAAAATGCTCTCCTTGCTCCAAGGAGACCAACAGCTGGGTGAACACGTGGGGGGAGAGATGGGGCTGAGGAACAGGGCCCTACCGTCCTTCCACCAGCTCAGGGTGGGCAGGGGGATGCCATGGCACTCGCAGGCCAGCTGGACAGATTGTCCCTCCAGCACGGACACGGCCTCGGGCTCTGCCGAGGAGAAGGAGGGAGGCACTGCAGGGATGAGAGGAGCAGCTCATGGATGGCACCAGACAAGAGGAGAAGGGGAGCTCCTCACTGGAGCTCCATCCTGCTGGATAACACCCCCTGCAGCCCTGCTGGCTGCCACAGAAAAACCCAGGGACATTCCCCTGCCTTGGCTTCACGTGGAAACAATAATCTTGTCTCTCCAGCCAAGCGAGGGATGCTTTTAATTGCACGTGGCCAACAGCAGAGGATGACCAAGCATCCCACAAGCAGGCCAAGGTCAGGTTGGCCAGACACAGCCTCATTTGGCAGCCCTGCCCACTGACAAGGTTACCCAACTCTTTCCATTATCAGATGCTGTTCTCAGCTGCTCATAAATGCAGCTGGCTGGAAAATGGTAACTCCTTCCCATGAGGGATATCAGTTTGGAGAAGAAAAACCCCAACACCCAGAAACCCTTGAAAAACAAAAACAGCAGAACCCAAACAATCCACCCGAGCCAGGACGGCAGACGTGCAAACATTTCCCTGGGAAGAGATTGCAGGAACAAGCCCAGACTGGGAGAACTGGATCTTCTCCACTCCCTGGCCACCTGCCTGCAGGACTTCCACCAACTGGCCTAGAGCATCCCTGAGAGAAGCCAGACCCTGGCTCAGCCCCCGGTGCTGTGGACATGCTGAGTGGTCTGGGAAGCTGCAGGGATGCTTGGATCAAGTGAGGAAAAGTGTCCAGTGCTCTGTCCCAGGGGGACAGAGAAATGTCACCCATCACATAGGGTGCAAAAGGGACAGTGGGTAGGTGACCCCGTAATGGGGACCTGGCAATCCCCATTCATGGAGCCACAGCTTTCCAGGACATCATTTGGGATGAACACGGGGGATTGCATGACTGGAATTGCAAACGGGGCAGAGGACAGGGGTCTGCTAGAGCCATCCTCCAGGATGTGTCCTGAGGGCTGGGACAGCCCCAGTGGTCCCACGCTCACACGAGATATTCCCGAGGGGAAGCCCCCATGTCTGAGGCAGCCTCAGCTGCACTCACCAGTGACCTGCAGGCTGTACCAGAGCTCAGCCACGCCGGCCGCGCTGGAGGCCACGCAGCGGTAGCTGCCGGCATCAGAGGGCCGGGCACGAGGGATCTCCAGGCGCTTCCCATCCCCGGACAGCGTCAGTCCTGCCCCGGCCCAGAGCTGCTCCTGCCCCTTGTACCAGGTGATGTCTGGAGGGAAGCAGAGAGCTGAGCTGTGAGGAGCGATGCTGCTGCCCCTCTCACCCAGGGAAAACACCAGGGATTCATGAGCAAGAGCTGAGGGGCAGGATTGACTCACCCGGAGCAGGCAGCCCCGAGGCCAGGCATTCCAGGGATGCCGTGCCGTTTTCTGGGATGGTCAGATCCACCACGCTGGGCTCGATGTTTGGGGGCACTGCAAGCCAGCACCCATTGTCACCGGCTCTGTGTGACCCGGGCTGTCTGCAGCCACCACGGTGCGGGGCCCTGGGGCACAGCCAGGCTCCCCAATGGCTCTCGGCACACCCCGAGTCCTGTCAGAGCAGCAGCCAGGGGCCACAGCTCAGTCCCCACTCTGGGAGGGGACCACATCACCCCGTGGTGCCACCACTGCTCCCCAAGCCAGCCAGCAGCTTTGTTCCCTGCCCCAATGGGACATTCATCCTTTCCAGGCAGGAATCTCGGCTCCCTGCCTGGTTTCTCACCCGGCACTTTCAGTCACGTCCTGCTGATGGAGGAGAAAGGGGGTGGGGTAGAACCCTCCACCAAGAAACACCAGTCAAGGATTTCCTGTGGTGCCAGTGGCCATCAGCTCTCAGCCTCATCAGCAAAGGACAAGATCCCAAGAGATCAACCCAGTGACCCTGTACCTACCAAAAATCTGGGCCAAGAACTCCCACCCCCTTGGCCAGCCATGTTCATCCTGACACATGGGATGGATAGCGGGTCTCACCCCGGATGCTGCGCTCACCATGCACTGAAACCTGCACCTCTGCCTGGGCCAGCCCTGCCCAGCTGCTGCCCTGGCAGACGTAGAGCCCTTCGTGACCAAGCCCCACTCGGGTGAGCAGCAGAGTCCCACCGTCCTCGGACACCACCACACCGTCCTGCCCATCCAGCGGGTGCCCATCCTTCAGCCACCTGCGAGGGAGGGGACAGGCAGCAAGTCCCTGGTCTGTCCTGCCACCACCCACCCCATCTCTACCCACTAAAGGGGTGAACTCGGGTGCTGGCAGCAAGGACTGTCCCCTTGTCACCCGGAATGGGGCTGACAGTGCCCAGGTTGTTGGGCAGAGGACACCAGGGACAAGGAGAAGGAATGGGTGCCTCCCACCTTAAGGGACACCGCAAGCCAGAGGCCCCTACCACCCACCCTGGGAACACAGGCAGCACCCACCCCTCGGCAGCACTCACTGGATCTGGGGTGGGGGGATACCCATGGTGTGACAGTGAATCCTCAGGGACGTGTTGGCAACGGCCGTCAGGTGGCTTTCCCCATCTCCAATCCACAGCTGGGGGGGAGCTGTGGGGACAAGGGACAGGCTGGGACCACCCTCAGACGCTGGCACAGGGGTGTGAGGGAGGGGACCACACTGGAGGGGGCAGGAGCCCGGGGGTGTTTGGACCTTGGACGTGCAGGCTGTAGCTGAGCGAGGCGTTCCCTGCTGCGTTGGTGGCCGTGCAGGTGTAGAGGCCACTGTCTGTCACCTGGGGCTCGGCCAGATGCAGGGATCCCGAAGGGAGGACACTGTACCTTGGGGGAGAAGGAACAGGAAAGCTGGATGGGAAGAACAGCCACGTCATCCACCGCCTACCCCTGAGCAGGAGCTAAGGGCTGAGGGCTCACCGTCACCTTGGGACAGCCAAGAGAAGGTCACCAGGGCCACCTCTCATTCAAAGAGGGTGGCAGAGCTGCCCATGGGGGCAATTTCCCTTTGCTCAGCCCCTGGATGAGCTCAGCACGAGGCAGTGCATGAGCCCAGGGGATGAAGGGTCCCCCCAGAGCACAGTCCCTGCAGCTGGAGCTGGCCACGCTCTCATTCCCAGCCTCATCTGTGCTCCACAGACATCACATCATCTCAGCCCACGGCTGCAGATTCCTCCTCGTGTGCTCCCATAAATCTCCCAGCATGGACAAGCCAGCTGAGATGTGGGGAGCAGCACAGGTCAGCCAGGAGCAGCCACGGCAAACCAGACACGAACAGCAAGGCAGCACATCCCCCAGGAAGGGCAAAACCAAGACGCCTTCCTGCTTCCCACAGCAATCCTCAGGTACAGGGAAAGAAGTGCTTAACCCCAAGACCAGGGCCCATGACTTTAGGGGTTCTCTTCCAACGTGGTGCTAACACATGGAGATAACGTTGGAAGACCAAGACGCCAGATAACCTGGAGAATGGTTGGATGTGTGTTTATCTTCTCCTGTCAAATGACATTAAATGACTGTCATCAGCTTCAACACCATCAACAAATTGTCCCTCCAGAAGTCACTCACTGGAACAGAGCTGGCCTAAAACCCCACATTCCAGTGCAGACAAAGCCACTGCTGAGCTAAAAACTGTTTGTGCCAAATCTCATCCCAAGATGAGAGCCTTGGTCCAACATTTCCCACAGGGATCCACCATCCCCAGGCACATCCTTGCCCTTGTGACGGCACAAGGCAGGAATGTGAGCAGACAGACAGACAGCAGGGTGAGCAGCTCACTGGAGTTGCCTTTCCTTCCCAACCCCAGCCCTGTGTCCAGGGTAGGCACAGGAAGGGTTGGAAGCAGCTGCCTGGTCCCAGCAGATGTTTGGAAAATGGAAAAAAGCCTGGTGTTCTCCAAGAAGAGCAGAGCTAACACTGCACAGCTTGGCTGCCTCAGCTCCTGCACTGAGCATTGGCCACAGGGTGCCAGGGGTGCCCTTCACATCTCCCTGCCAAGCAGCTGAGTCCCTCCATGGACTTGGCACCCCTCTGAAGAGACAAAAAAGGCCAGGAGATGATGGCCCCCAGCACCCACAGCCCTCCTTACCTCGTGGTGGTGAGAGGCAGTGGCTGGGGCTCCCGGCTCCACACCACCAGGGGAGGGGGATGTCCCTGAACCTCGCAGGGCAGGGTGGTCTCCTGCCCCAGCACAGCCAGGATGGGGACAGGGTCTGATGCCTGTGATCCGTTCACGCTGATCCTGGGCTTTGCTGGATGGAAGAGGGAGTGCAGCTGCTGCAGGGACACTTCAGGTGCCCCACAGCCCTCACCGCTTCTCTTCCCATCCTGCAAACCCGTCTGGCACCAGGATAGGTGCTCCAAGGAAGCCAGGAGTGTTCCCAGGTGATGCCCTCCCTGCCAGTCCCCTCTGGGGCTGTCCTGGGCACTCACTGCTGATGGAGAGCTGCAGCTCCCGGCTGGAGAAGCCTGCTGCGTTGGTGGCTGTGCAGAAGTAGGTGCCAGCGTCCCCAGGGGATGCTGAAGGGATCAGGAGGGTCCCATCGGGATCGAGGTGGTAGTGTGGGCTCAGTGAAATGGGCTCCGTGCCCTACAGAGGAAAGGGAAGGGAGGAAGGCAGAGATTGTCCCGTGAGCTGAACATCCCCAAGGCAAGAAGAGGGCTCTGGACCCATCAGAGCAAGCCATGCCCCGGTCCCAGCTTCACAGGGCACTTGGTGCCACCTCCCCAGGCAGCCACAACCACACTGGGGAGCTACTCCCCCTTCAAACACATCACCCTGAACCCGAGGGACAGTCGGGCTGCCCCTGTCACCTACCTTTGCCCAGGTGACAGCAGGGCGGGGCACGCCGGTGGCATTGCAGCGCAGGGTGACAGCCGCTCCCTCGGTGGCAGTGACGAGGACAGGGCCAGGCTCAATGCTGGGAGGAACTGGGAAGGAAGAGGAGCCCCTCATCCTGCATGGCCAGGGCCACCTCCACCAGAGAGAGCAGAGCACAGAGAGTACCTGGCCCTTGTCACTGCCGAGAGGGGACACCCAGCTCCCCGTCACTCACCGTGGATGACCAGGGACACGTCCTGCCTGTGCGAGCCGAGGGCGTTGGTCACCTCACAGGTGAAGGTCCCTGCATCCCCCTGCCATGCCTGGTCCACGTGCAGGCTCCCGTCAGCCCGGATGGAGTAGCGGTCACCTGGGGCCACCTGGACATGGGCAGAGAGCAGAAAGCAGGACAGATGAGGAGGTCAAAATTCAACATATCCCTGTCTTTGGGGCACATCCAGAAATGAATCCTCGAGCAACAGGAGCATCCTGATGTGGAGATAAACCCATGTTGCCCTCCCAACACAAACGCTCCCTTGGGTTCTTTCACCAGCAGCTTTGGCCCCAGAGGTTGGGGGGAGCCATCCTGCAGTGAAGCCCCCACCACAGGGAGGTGTCCATCCAGCCACCCACCGTCCCAGCAGGCATGGGAGTCTCACCATCTGCCCATCCTTCAGCCAGCGGCGGGCTGGGAAGGGGCTCCCAGCCAGGACCACGCAGGGCAGCGACACGGGCTGGCCTGGGAGCACACGGACCACGGGGGATGCCAGAGCTATTTCTGGGGCTGCTTGAGAAAGGGCAAAGGGAAGCGGTATTAATCAGTGATAAACTGGCCAGGAACACTCAGGAGAACAGATCTAGATCACCTTTCTTCCAAGGTCTGGATCCTGGCTCGGCAGGAGCCAGCTCCGATACTCCACTCCCCCAGGAATTTGGGGATGCTGGCTGCAGTTTGGGTCCATGTCAGCATATGAAGCCAAGGAGGGCTGGGAAGGGCATTGCCCAAACCCTGCCCTGGGGTTGCTGAGCATTCCCTGTGGCCAGCTCAGGACCAGAGACAGCTGCTCGGGTCTGCCACTCGCTCACGGCTGGCACAGCTGGGATCGAGTCACCAACCAAAGCACGGAAAAACAAACCCTGTCCGGTGACTGTGAGCTTGACCTCTGCGTGGATTTTCCCAAACTCGTTCTGGGCTTCACAGATGTAGGTGGCTTGGTCATCCAGCGAGGCACCTGGAGCACAGTGGGGAGAAGCTTCAGCCTGGTGGGGCTGGAGAGTCCTAAGGAAGCTCCAGGACAGGGACCACCCTCCCCTGCCCCACCACCATCTCCAGTGGGGACAGACCCCGCGGTGCTGGAGTCTTGCTGTTACTGCACAGCTAAGCTTGCACAAGTTAAAAATACACACAAATGCATGCACACTCAGCTCTTACTGTCTATGAGGAGCCGGGCAGCCTCCAGCTGGCTGGAAACACCCTGTGGTCCCTGCCAGCCCACCACGGGCTTCCCGTCCTGCCGGGACCAGGTGACCTGTGGCAGGGGAGATCCCTCGACACGGCACAGCAGGCTCACCCTCTCCCCAACCTTGACCTCCAGATCGCCCAGGGGCTCAGGAAAGTGAGGGGCAGCTGGAGGAGAGAGCAGCAGAGAAGGGGCTCAGGCAGGTCCAGCGCCCCAGCTTCCCCACAGCTGAGCCTGGAGAAGGAATGGGGCTGCAAAACCCACGAGCCAGGTGCCCTGACAAGTCACAAGATTGACTTAAAGCATTTGGTGCTTTTCCAAAGCTGTCAGAGCCGTAGCAGTTTCCATCCCTTCCAGTCACACTCATCACCCCCTGGCTCAGCAAAATCTCTTGCACTTTTCCATCTTTAACTGCTTTAAACCCTGCTGCCCTCCACGCAGAGCCTTCCCTCCTCATGCTCTTTCATCCTTTCTGCCTCCAGCAAAAGATTTTCACCTGGAGTTTCAAGCACAGAATTCAGCCCCCACCTCTGCCTAACCCCACTGATTGCACTTTACATCCCCAGTTGCATCCCTCATGTCCCCATGCAATAACAACTGCCTTGCCTTTTGCCACTCACTGAGCCTCCCACACCTTCCCAAAGCTTGGAAACCCTGCCAGGCTTCCGCCTGTTTGCACCAAGCACCAACACCTCCCTGCTGGGAAGCCCGGGAGAGTTGGGAAGCAGAAAACGGGAGCTGAGCCAGAAAGGAGATCTGTGGATCAGGTTTGAGCGCTCAGAAGGACCCGAGAGGACTTACAGCCCACGTGCAGCACGGTGCTGTCGAGGGCGACGCCGGCCTCGCCGAGGGCCTGGCAGCCGTAGGGCCCCGCGTCCTCCTCCCGCACGGCCTGCAGCCGCAGCAGCGCGCGCTGCGTGCCCGCCGGGAACGCCGCCAGGGCCCGCGCCCCTGCCGAGACCCCACATCAGCACCCCCCCCCGTGGGCCCCTCCTGATGCCGCACCAGGGGACCCCACGGGGGACGTCGCTGCGGGGCAGAGGAGGGGTCCCAGTGTGGGCTGCCAGTCTCACCTTTGTACCACACGATGTGCGGTGGGGGTGTCCCCGAAACCCAGCACTCCAGGGTCACATCTTCTCCCACCAGCACCTTCAGGCTGGGTGTCACTGCCAGGATGGCAGGAGGTTCTGTGCCGTGGGGAGAGAGGTCTTTGGTCACTCTGTCACGCTGGGTGCGGTGCCATCCAGCCCAAGGGGACCCCAGAGCCCTGGGAGCTGTCCCCTAACACCCTTTATCACACTCAGCCCCATTCCCAGTGTGCTGACCCCAATACCCGTTATCACACACAGCCCCATTACCAGTGAGCTGACCCCAACACCCTTTATCACACTCAGCCCCATTCCCTTTATCACACACAGCCCCATTCCCTTTATCACACACAGCCCCATTCCCAGTGTGCTGACCCCAACACCCTGTATCACACTCAGCCCCATTCCCAGTGTGCTGACCCTAACCCCCTTTATCACACTCAGCCCCATTCCCTTTATCACACACAGCCCCATTCCCAGTGTGCTGACCCCAACACCCTTTATCACACTCAGCCCCATTCCCTTTATCACACACAGCCCCATTCCCAGTGTGCTGCCAGCGAGCAGGGAGCAGGTACCGGTGAACTCCAGGGTGACCACTCGCTCATCCCAGCCCAGAGAGCTGCTGGCGTAGCAGCTGTAATTCCCTGCATCCTCTGGGACAGCAGACCTGATGTGCAGGGTGCCCTCAGCATCCCTGAAAACCCTGCAGCAAATGGGAGAGAAAGGGAGAGATGAGCCCTGTGAAAGCAGGGGTGATGGGAAATGTGTTGATATAAATGAGCAGGCTTCAGGCCATGCTGGGCATGTGGTGGATGTGGGTCAGCACTTAGCACCAGCTGCTGCAGGGAGGGACTTTGCTTTGAACCAGAGAAAAGCACTGAGAATTGGGCTTTTTCATCTCAAAAGTCCAAAAGCCTCCCCCAAAGTCAACTCCGGCACTCACAGCCTGACACGGGCAGGAGTTGAAAGGCAAAAAGCAGAAGAAATTAGGAGGAAGTACAAGGAGTATTTTGAGACCTAAGCTCACACCAGGTGTGCAAAGTGGGGACGGTGACCTGGATAAGGCAGGACAGCTTAAAAATAAGTATAGGAAATTAGGGCCAGCAGCATGCCAAGCATCTCAGGAGCATGGGCTGGGACGCTGCAATGCCTCCCTCTCTCCAGAGCCATGGCAGCCCCAGCCTCCCTCCCTCAGCCCGTAGATCCCTGCGAGGGGAGCGCCATCCCCGCGGGACAGCAGGGTGGAGGCTCCCGGGGTTACCTCTCATCCTGCTGCAGCGCCCAGCCCCAGCGCTTCCAGCCGCTGTGGGGCGGGGGGTGCCCCCCGGCCGAGCAGTTCAGCCGCAGCTCCTGGCCCCTGCCGAAACGCTGGGGGCTGGGGTCCACCTTCACCCACGGCGCCTCTGCACGGGGTTGGAGCAAGGCTCAGCCCCCTTCACCACCTCACAGGGCAAAACATCCCCCAGCCCGGCGTCCCGCACAGGGACAAAGCCTACCCTGGACGAAGAGCCAGAGGGAGGCGGTGGCAGTGCCACGGGCGCTCTGTGCCACGCACTGGTACATGCCCCCGTCCCCCGGCCGCACGGGGCTGATCTCCAGAGAGCCGTTCTGCAGCAGCCGGGTCCGGCCGTCCCCGGGCTGTGCCGCCTTCCCGTCCCAGCTCCACGTCAGGTTGTAGGGCACATCCCCCAGAACCGTGCAGGACATGACCACGTCTTGGCCCGGGGAAGCCGTGATGTTGCCCGGGGCGATGAGACGCGGTGGTGGCTCTGCAAACGCGGGATGCTGGGTGAGAGGAGCCCGTGCCCAGGCACAGACATGGAAAGGGCTCTGAGGCTTGGCATGAGCAGCCCCCACCTGAGACAGAGACGTAGGCACGAGCCCGGGTCACTCCGACCTTGCTCGTGGCCATGCACTCGTAAAACCCTTCGTCACTGTCGGACACTGCAGGGATCAACCAGCTGATGTTCCCTGAAATCCTGCCGAAAGGGAGAGACGAAACTATGGATCACTCCCATCTTGGCACTGCCATGCCGCCATCCTAATCCTGCTTCCTGGGACTTTTTTTTCATCCGAGTCAGGCAAAGAGCTGCATCCCCATTTGCTGCAGACCTGTTCCTTGGAATTATCCTTTTGGGATGATCGGAACCTGAGGGCACCCAGCCAGCACACAGCACCCCCCCGGCTGGCACAGCTCAGGGGCTGTTGATGCCCACATGGGTCCCTCCTGGAGCTCACTGGGCCGTACCAAAGGCTCACCTGAAGAGCTGCTCTTCCCTGAGCTTCATCCCACCGCGGCTGAGCTGCAGGCGGAAAGGGACCTCACTCCGTGCAGAGCAGGAGATGAGCTGTGGCTCACGGTTGTAAGCCTGGATCTTGCTGGAGATATTCACTTTAGGCAGACCTGGAAGGATGTGCAGATGCATAGCACCCCTTGGAAGCTCACTGGGAGCTGCACTGGGAAGCAGGGTGACCAAGGAGAAACCAAAGGAGAGGCAGTGCTGGCGCCTCTGGTCCCTGCTCAGCACCCGCGGGTTCCACTCACCGGGCACCACGCTGGTGTAGGTGACCCCCGAGAGGCGGTGCAGGGGGTGGCCCTGGGCATCTTCACCCTTCACCTTCAGCAGAAAGTCACCCGGGGGGACCCAGAGCGGCGAGCCCACCCAGAGCTGCGGGGTGGAGCCGGAGGAGGAGTTGGAGAGGGGCTGCACGGGCAGCGAGAGGAGGATGTGGCCCGAGGTGTTGAAGAGCTCGACCTCCCGCAGGCGCCCCGGCGGCCTCAGACCGGTGCAGTTCACCAGCACGGAGATGGGTATTCCTGGAAAACGGGGAGGGAAAAAACCACCAGGAACATTCCTGGCTGCGAAACGCCCAGGTGCAGCATCCAGCCCCCCGGGCAGCACCACCCTCACCCTGCACAGGCCGCTCTCCGGGCTGGCTGGTGTCAAACTCCGGCTGGGTGGAGAAGCTGGCTTGAAAATTAACATTGCTGATGCCCGTGATCCTCAGCGAGTGGCGGCCGCTGCTCCGGGTCTGGAAGCAGATCGAGAGGCAAGTGCTGAGCGCAGGGGAGGGGAGAGGAGATGGGAAGGGAGGAGGTTGCAGCCAGGCCCTTCCAGCCTGCTCACACATCCTCTGCCTGGCTGGAGATGGATGGGAACAGTCCACACCTGGAAAAGCCTGGCAAGCTAAATATCCACCAGGGAAAGGCAGAGGATGTGCAGGTCTGCCACCAGCCTACCGTGACCAGCCACGTCCCTGGCTCGTAGGGCTCCACGGCCACCACCATGGCTGAGTTGGGGATGCTGAGCAGTTCCTTCAGACCTCGGCCTTTCTCCAGGACCTTCCCTGTAACAGTAAGTGAATGTCCCAGATGGGCAACCCAGGTCTATCCCCTGGTTCCTGCAACAGCTCAGGGCTCAGGGCAGTGCAGAGCCCATCACAGCTCACAGCCAGGGCAGCAGGGAAAACCCTCAAAGCCAGAGGCAAAGCCGGTCTGGGAGGGGAGCAGGGAGATGTGCTGCTGTTTACTGAGAGCTTTTTAGCTCATCACCTTTTCATTTGAGTTTTAGGGCAGGGTTTGGTGAACCCCTTCCTGCTTGTCCTCACCTGAGGTCTTTCTGGGAGGCACAGCATCACCCTCCCCTCGTTGTCCCTCTCCCAGGGGCTCCTACCTGCTGGATCCCGGACCTTGATCCCTGGGGCAGGGCCACTCAGGGAGATGGTGACCTCCTTCAGGCTGGGGTCAAAGGGGACCTGCCACGTGTTCTCCCCGCCATCCTCGTGGTCCGTGGACAGCAGGTGGACCTTGGAAGCCTGGATGGCCTCTTCCACCCACTTCAGCACCTGGAGGCAGGCAGGGGAGGATTAAACCTGGATCTGCCCTCAGCGACAAGCACAGCCTCTCTTCAGCACGAGGGGCCAGGTGTCCCCACTCACCTCTGTCACCTGCTGCTTGTCCAGGTGGAAGATCTGCCCGGAGCTGGTGGCAGCGATGCGCTCGTACACGCGGTACCCGGGGTGGCTCCTGTCCCCGCAGTCCCCCGTCAGCACAAACACCACCTGCCACAAAAACGGCCCCGTGACACCCCCACAGCCACGGCAGGGGACACAGCATCCACCAGCATCCCAGTCCATCGAATCGTTCCGGGGGATGCAGTTCCCCCCAGCCCAGGGGTTTTATCTCGCTGATGCGCTGCTGCCGCAGCATCCCCGAGCCGCTGTCGCAGGAGCCCCGCGGGCAGCGCCGGGGCCGCTCACCTGGCTCTGCTTGTGCTGCAGCAGCCGCAGCAGCTCCTCCTGCTGCTCGTAGTCCTTGGCCCGAGCATCCGAGAAGACGTAAACGAAGGAGCCGGGATGCGAGATCTCCACGGCCGCCCTGATGGCTGCCACGCTCATCTCCGGGCAGTCCCCCCCGCCCTGAGGGACACAGCCAGGGACGTGGCACCGAGCCACAGTGCTCAGATCCCACCTCACAGGGAGGAACCACCCCGTTTCGCTGGAGTCAGGCCAGAGCAGAGGGATGGATCTGCAGGGACACCCAGGATCGCACAGACCCGGCCCTGTCTCAGTAACAATGAAAATTAAACCACCCATCTGGGGATCCATGCTCACTGGTTTCCCACGAATACTTTTAGTGGGCACATTTGTGCCTGTCCCTGTGGCTGCAGAACCAGCCACCCCAGGGAAGCCACAGAGAGGACCAGCTCCCACTTTCCCAGGGCTTGGCACCCCGAAGGGCTGGGAAACCATTTGCAGCCTCAGCGTTACACCTCCTGCCAAAACAGCTGCGTCCGAAGGGAAACGCCACAGGGATTTAGCAATTCACGGGAGGCAGGGCAAGAGTGGGGATGGATAAAGCAGGATTAAGCTCCCGGGGAACATTTCGGCTGGCAGAAAACAGATGAAATAATTAAAAAAAAAAAACAACACTCAAAACTCAATCATCAAGCGCTGCTTCTAGAAGGGGAGATTTTTGGTTTCATGGAGAGTCATTGCAAAATCTCCTGGGAACAGCATCTCCCTTAGAGACAAGAACTGTGGACTGGGGATTCTCTGCCCTGTTGCAGGACTCTGGAGCACAGCGTAACAATTACCCATCCTCTCCAGCCCCGTGCACAGCCCCCAGCCAGTCTGGCTCAGCCTGAACCCCCACCACACTCCTGGGGGATGCAGGGGTTGCTCCTGGAACCCACCAGCACGCAGTGCCAGGCTTCCCCCCAGGTGCCTGGCACCAAGCCAGGCCTGGCAGAGCACCGTGGGGCTGAGGATTCCTACCTGGACATGGAGCTCCCGCAGGCGCTGCTGGAAGAGCTGGGGATCCGTGGTGAGGGTGACAGGTCCCACCTCTGCAAGCACACGGACACCACCACCTCAGCCCCCTGACCCCAGCACCAGCTTCCTTCAGTGCCACCCATGCTGCCAGTCCTCCTGGAACCTGCCCTGGCTCAAACACCTGAGACTCGGGGTCCAGCATCTACCCTGACTTGGCACCAGCAGAGAAGTGGGTTTGGGCACACCAGCCCCTGTGCCCACACTGTGAGCACTTGGGCAAACCATTCCTACCCCCAGGAATTTCTCCCGACACACTGGGTGGTCCCAGCCAGGGTGAGCTGCAAACCCAGTGCTGTTTTCTGCTGGGGGAGGCTCCCAGCAAAGGGATGCAGGAATCAGATCTCTGCCTCCCTCCCTGTCTGGCTCCAAAGGTTTTCATTCAACCCAGTGTTTCTGCTGAAAATAAAGCTTGGGTCTTGCTGTCCTTGTAGGAGGCCAGGGCTCTTTTGGGGAACAGCTGCCCTTTTTGTGTGCACAAAAAAATAAAACAAAGATGGGGCAGAAAGAAATGATTCTGGTATCACAGCAAGTTACCAAAGCCTCTTAGCAAGTGGAGTTTTTATTGAGGTGACCTGGAAGCACGTTGTGGACTTGTACAGAAATATCCCCCATGGGTACTCCGGGGAGATTAGAGCAGGATGGAAGGGGAAGAGCCACCCACAACAAAGTGTCAGCACCCCTGGGATTGATAGGGTGGGAACAGCCCACCCTGTGCCCACAGAGTTGCTTGGGGACAGGAGCCCCAGCCCAGCTCCCGGCTCTTGAAGTGCCATCCCCATCACAACAGCCACCAGGGCATTAAAAACAGGGAGAAGGGGCAGTGCAAGCACCTGCGAAGCGCAGGCTTCACACCCAGACGGGGCTGGAAGCGCAGCCCAGCTCCCTGCAGCCCCACCCCTGGCAGGACACACGTCCTCCCCCTGTCCCAGACGTACCTGGGTCGTGGAAAGGCACCAGAGCGTAGTTGCTGATGGGCTTGGTGCTCCTGCTGAGCGTCCGCTCCAGGATGCGCGAGGCCCCGTCCATCACCTGCACCAGGTCGTCGTACATGGAGCCGGTGACATCGAAGACAAAGGCAAGAGTGGCCCACCCTGGGGGGTTCTCGGCCAGAGTGGGGGCCAGCAGCATCCAGAGACCCACAAACACCCCTCCGTGGGGTGGCATCGTGGGGAGACGCTCAGGTGCCAGGAACACCCCTTGTGTCCTTGTCCCGGCCCTTTCCCGGGCGCTGTCCCCACACCGGGGAGGGACGCGGTGTGCAAGCGGCCACACGCGGCGGGGACCGAGAAGGGACCCCGGGCAGGGAACGCCCAGCCCTCCGCAGCTGCGGACCTGCTCCTCCAGCGTTCAACTTCTGGGAGGGAGGAGGGAGGGCGGGAGGAAAAACCGGACTTTTGGAGCCAGCGACGCGGCAGGGATGTGGGTGGGAGCTGGAGGAAATCGGGATGGAGATGCAGGGATTGGGAAGCAGATCCTGCAGCCCACGGGATTGTCAGGAGCACAGCCCAGGCCCCCTCCCCAGCCCCGACCCCCTGGCTCAGAGAGACCCTGCTCTGCTGGGGGGAGCGGGGGGTTAGGGGAGGACACGGGGGTCACAGCCGAGCACCTGTGAGGAAACCCTGCCAAACCCCCGCGGGGGGAGAGACAGCTGCGAAGGGGACCCCGAGGAAGCAAATTCCCCTCTGCTGGGCAAAGGGCCCCTGGAATGGGGGCTGCAATGGGGCTTGGAGGTCAGGGAGCTCTGGGGGGGCTCACCCACGCAGCCACCCCGCGAACAGGGAGCGAAGAGCCACGCAGAGCACAGCCAAAGCCGGAGCCGGGACATGGGCTGGGACAGGCAGCCCTTGGCCGGGACAGGCAGCCCTTGGCCGGGAGCGCTGGCTGGGGGCGCGGAGCGTTTCCTGGCTCCCCTGGAAGCGGAGTGCTGAGCTCATGGCTGCTCCACAGGGATGCTCTGCTCTCGTTCGACTCCCCCGCAGCGGGACCCAGGGCTCAGCCACGGCCAAGCGCCGGCTCCAGATGGAGCTGTGCGCCGAGGGCTGGGCACTCCTGCACCCCCAGCACCAGCCCTGCTCCTCCCAGGCACGGGGGCTGGGGGGCCTTGGAGATCACCCATCGCATGACCCCCACACAGGACAGCAGGACCGTCCTGTGCATTCCTTTATCCCTGCAAGCGTGGACTCAGCCTGGCCCAACCTCAGAGTGGGCAAGGGCATCCCCCTTACAGCAGGGCAAGGACACTTCTGCCCCTGGGGCTGTGCTAGTGGCCTGTCCCCCTCCTGTCCCATAGCCAGGGCTTGCACTCCCCCAGGCTTTGCACTCCCAGCCCCACAGAGCTGAGGGGAGTCCCTCACCCCACAGTGCCAAAAACCCACCTTAGAGCATCCCCAGTCACCAACCTGCATCCCGGCTCCATCCTGCACCCTGGCAGGGAGCTGGGCACAAAGAAACCCCAACAGCTTCTCGTCATCACGAAATTAATCCCAGCCAGTCCTTCCCACCCCCACCAGTGCTCCCAGTCCCAGGAGCACCTGTGCTAGCTGGGCTTTAACCCCTTCCTTGCTGGGGGTTAAGGCACAGCCTCTGGGTCACCACCGCGGTTTGGAGCCTGTGCCTGTCCTTGCCCACTCCATGGCACAGGGGAGAAATCCCTGGGAGCTCCCACCATGTGCTGGCACAAAGCACCTCTGGACAAAACCCCCTGCACAAACACAGCCTCCTTGTTCGGACCATTAGGGCATCTCCTCCGGCCTCCCGAAAATAATTAGTCAGCCTCGTTAAGAGAGCAAACAAAACGGAGATGGGCTGGCAGGGAGGCCTCGCAGTGCTCGTTTCCGGAAGAGTTGGCAGCGCAGAATGGCCAAAGCTGCACGTGAAAAGCCCAGTCCAGGCTGTGAGCCCCCCGTGAGCCCTGCCAGGAGCAGGGGGGCTGCCGAGGGGCACCTCCGGTCTGGGCAGTGGGACACAATTATGGAATATTCACATCAGGATTCCTCCGCAGCTACTGTGTGCCAAAAGTGACCCCACGGCTCCCAGCCCGCTGCGTCGAGGAGGGGGCTCAGAGGGGACAGGGACGGTGCTGATGGGCACACGGCTGGGAGTGTCTTCACTGCGAAAGGAAAAAGGGGATGCAGGCACTGTGGCAGGACGGGACCTGGCAGAGGGAAAGTTGTGTCTGGGTAAAAGGAGGTGGGGAGAGCGGTGTTATGGGGGTGCAGGGTCCCTGGGGTGCCTGGACCTGAGACCTGACAGCTCATCAGTGGTGTGGGCACAATGCCTGACCGACTGCCTGCCCACAGAGCCCAGGGCATCCCCATTTACACCATCACAGCCCCCAGCCCAGCTCCCAGCCCCGCTGGGTGCCAGGACAGCTTTGGGAGCCCCCGTGAGCGCCCACCCCAGCACATCACAGACCGCAGCCGCTTCGTTACTGTCATTAAGCTTTTATTTCCACTGTCACAAAGTTCCTGGGTTTTGTTTTGTTCTGTTATTAAACTGTTTCATTTGCTTGGTTTGCTCTTGAATTCATCTCAAGACAAGGCAGCGGGGCATGCAAGCCGAGACACCGGCACGGACGCACACACAGGCTTCATCTTCACAAACAAGGCTCTTGCTGGAGCTGCTGCTTCTCAGCCCGGGGCTCGGCCACCCCCCAGGCAGGGTCCCCCCCGCGGGACAGGACACCCAGCCCGGGGCTGGTGGCCACGGGAGCAGAGAGAGAAGGGAAGGATGACTTTCCTGCAGCGCTGCTGGAATGGGCAGGGCTGGCACGTGTGACTGAGACCCCGAAACTGCTGCACCCCAAACTGTGCACTGAGACTGGGGCCAGCAGCTCCCTCCTCTGCCCTCAGCCCTCGCTGCTGTCCCAGCCAGACCCCTCCAATGCCCTCGGGAAGGATGGGTGATAGATGCTCTCACTAAATGCCCCAAATTTCCTCCTTGGATGGGGGACTGAGCTGGCTGCAGGTCACTCACCCATCCCAAATGACCCCCCAAAACCCTAAATACATGGGAAGGGGGCAGCTCTGCCAGTGATTTCAGCTGCCCCCATGCCATGCATGGCCCTGCTTCAAAGCCAGTCCTGCTCCAAGTGGGGCTCAAACCCAGACCCCAAGACTCCAAGACAATTCCACCTTCCGGACAGCTGCCCACTGAGCAGCAGTGACCCTGGGCTGGGATTCCCACAACCACTCCCCATCCAACAGGAATGGGGTGTCCTGATGGCACGGGAAGAACCAACAGGCATCTGCTTCTGTGAAGGAAGGTGAGATGCAGCTGGTACCCAGCACAAACAGGGTCTGGGGTCCCCCATAAGCAAACACCCCCCTCCACCAACCCAGTGGAGAGCGCTCCCGGGACCAGCCTGGTCTCGTTATAAATTGCATTAATTAACAGCCTGCTCCAGGGGAAAAACCCTTTCGCTTCTCTCTCTCTCTCTCTCGGGTCCTGGTTTGTGCTGTGAGGAGAGGGCGGAGGGGAATCTGCCCCCAGAGCCCTCTCCCATGTTCTTGCTCCCAGGGGAAACAGCTCAGCCCAGCCCAGCCCCAGAGCTCAAGGAAAGACGGATACAAAGCAGCAACAGTCAGCGCACAGACAGAAAAATGAAAAGAAAGGAAAGTACAGACATGGCATTTAATGGGGCAACACCAACAGGGACAGATGAGAGGGGGGGACATGCCACAGTCACCGGGGCTGGACCCTCACCTCTGCCTGGCTGTGCTTTGGGTCCCCTTCCCATGGCCAGGGCTCTATTTTGGACAGGCACCAGGAACCCGAGTGTGAACAGAGACAAACCAGGGCTTGCTGGCCGTTTCATCACGAGCAGGTGTAGAACAGAGGCTGGAATTAAAGACTGGCTGATGTAAATTCCACCCCAGCACTCCAAGCACCGTTCCCGGTGTTCTGCACGTGCCTGAAGCTCGGTGGCTCCTGCCAAGCCCTGCAGCCAGTCCTGAGCCACATCCAGCACTCGTGCTTGCCAGGGCACAGACACCAAACCGCTTTCCAGAGGGGGATGGCTCACCCCGGCCACTCCACTGATGGGGAAACTGAGGCACGAGGAGGTTAAGGCCAACATTTCCAAGCACGAGATGCTCCAAGCCTTATTTTCAGTGATACCAAGACGCTGCAGATCCTGGTGGTGTTCAGGAGGAATCAGGGGCCCTCGGTGCTCCCCGAAAGGGAGATTAGAAGCATCCAAGCCAAGGTCCCAAATCTGCAGCCAGGGGGGACACTGGGGCCAAACTGCTTTGCTCAGGGACACTCAGCTTGCCAAGAGCCCTGGCAGGGCTGACTCCCTGGGGAGACATCTGCGAGCACTGATGGAGCTCAACCCATGACAGGTCCTCCAAAAATTAAAAGCTTTCCAGGGGAAAATTGTCAGAGCAAATGACGTTTGCCTTTGCCTGGGAACTATGTCAAAAGTGGCAGGGCCCATCATTCATCAGCAGAGGCAATTACAGCAGTGTCACATTCATTGGGAACATCCATTGGCACCGGGAGGGGACCAGTCTGGCAGATGAGCATTCAACAAGTTGGAGGCACTGCAAAAACCTACCCCAGAGAGTTGCATTTTGGCCACAGAGCAACAAGGAAAAGGTTTTCATGGGAGGGAATGAGGGACACCCTCCAGAAGCGCCCCCACAATGAAACAAGGGCACCCTCGGGGGCAGGAACTGCAGGAGAGGCAGAAATATTGCACGTGGACATGAGGTCAGTCTCCTCTGGGATGGGGAAAGGTGTTTTTTTATGGGTATCAAGAAGTATCACAAACACAAACTCCCCAAACAGGGAAGTGGGGCTGCGTGGTGAAGAACCAGCATCCCTTGGCTGGGCAGCTGTCCCTGCCATGCCAGGAGGATTCAGGGAGAGCTGAGACACTGCCTTGTCTCCTGCATCCTGAGACACCTGTCAGACTGTCCTCCACATCCAGATGTCACCTCCCTCACTGCCACAGGACATCCTCTGTCTGGGCTCAGCCACAGGAGCTGGGGGACAGCTGGGTGGAAAGATGCTGCTACCATCAGCTGGACCAGAGATGGAAGGGTGAGCCCCCAGGGTGGCTTTAGGGGGTCCCACAGGCTTCTTGCACTTTGCTCCTGAGGGAATGCCCATCCCTCCTTTCCCAGAGCAGGGGCCAAGGCAGCTGGGGCATCACCCACGCTGTGCCAGCTGTGTCCCACGGTGTGGGTGCTGGAGGGGCTGAGCTGGGGGCACATCCCAGAGGGGTGGTGGGTGTTGATGGAGAGTGGAGAGGCCGTGCAGGCCCCGCTCATGACCGGGGGGCTGCAGCAAGGTGTCCCCAGGTGTGTATTCCCAGCCCTTTGCCTCCTCCAGGGTGGGCGCAAGCGGCTCCGCTTGGGGCCTCGCCCTGGGTTCACAGAAAAACATCCCACGTCCTGTGGGAGGGACGGGGTGAGGGGACGCCCTGAGCTGTGCACAGCCCCGCTGGCACTCCCCTGTCACCCTGTCCCAGCTGGGATGGGGGGACAGAGCAGGACAGAGCGAGGCTCCCCCCGATTCACAGCCACCACCAAACACCTTCCCACCGTCTGCAAAGCAGAAAATAGCAAAGGAATCTGCTTGAAAGCAAAACCTAACTCTGGGCTCCATTAATACTTTTTCATGCAGTGAGAAAATGAATAAAAGAAAAGGAAATGGGGATGTTCTGGTGCCCAGAAGTTTCCTCACCCTGCCCGACTGAGGGATGGAGCTTGGTCTGCTCGGAGTCTGGGCTGAGTGAGCCCTCACTGAGCTCCCAAAGGGAAGGGTGAACAGAAAAATGCAGGGAACACGGGAAAGGGAAAAGAAGCTACAGCATCCCCTCCAAACAGCAGCCAGCCCACGGAGCTTGGGATATGAGGGGTGGGAGGAGAGGGGGGAAGGCAGATTTTTGGCTTCATTGTTATTGCAGGCTCCCGGGTCCCCGCAATAGTGTACAAGCATGTAAACCTTACAGATCCTCACCTGGGTGGGTGGACACACACACGAGAGACGAAACACAGCAGCAACATTTACAACAAATAAATAAGGATATCGATCGTCGAGATAGGCATATAAAAAAGAAGCCTCACTTTTTTCCACTGAAGGAAAAAACCAAAAAAAAAACCAAAACCAAACCAAAAAGCACAATACTGTCTCACCAAAAGAAATAAAATAATAATAATAATATAATATATATCCCTAGTGAGCCGAGCCGGGCTGCCAGCGGCGTCGTGGGTGACGCCAGGACTCTGTTCCCAATCGCCGTCGGTGCCTCGGCTCCCCGGCCACCCCACACGGGCAGACCCCAGGGGTGCAGCCCCCGGTACCTTTGGGCTCCGTCTCCGGCCGGAGGGTTCCCAGGAGAGGACCCCGCCGGCGCATCCGCAGTCCCATCCGAAAAGGTAGGAAAAGGGGAGCAAAGGGGGCCAGGAGGCCGAGAGGGGGCTCTGCCTGCGGCGATGCTCGACCCGTTCCCCCGGCCCTGAAGTCTCGGGCGTTCGCTGCCGCTCAGACCGGGGTCTGGCGCGGGGTTTTTTTGGAAAAAGCAGAAGTTGGCAAATGGCAGCGGCTGGTTCAGAGTGCAGAGAGGGGGAGTGAGCTCGCGCTTCGAGGGCATCCTTTGCTCGCGGAACAGAAAGGAAGCCGGGAGGGACAGGCAAGCTTCGCGCGGCGGTGGTCGGATGGCACGGAGAGCATCTTCCCCCAGGCATCTGCAGGAGAGGGTGGGGAGAAGGGAAATTGGGTGAGGAGGATGGGCAGAAATCCCTGTGGCCATCTCATGCGACACCAGCGCAGCTGGAAGGGCAAAGCTGGAAACAAAAGTACTGACAATCTCAAAAGTACTGAAAATCTCAAAACTCCACTACCCCTAAAAACCAGCCCACCGCCCAGGACACTGCCTGGACTGTGATGACCAAAATCTTTCCAAGGGGCTCTGCACAGCTCCACAGGGCACAGCAAGGACCTGCTCAGCCCAGCACCTGTATGATGCTGTGAACCAGTGTCCCTGACACCGCCGTGCCAAACTCAGCTCCAGGGCATAATATAATAAGATTTAAGATAAATAAAACATTTAATATAATCTGTCCCTGGAGCGTCCCTGTGCCCCCAGCACGCCAGCTGCCTCCCTGCTTCCTCTGCATCCACATCTGCCAGCGAGGGCGTGCGCTGTGCCGCAGGCAAACATTTCCATCTCCATGGGATGAGGTCTGAGGGGGCTCTGTGATACGGGGGGGACTGGGAGAAACCTATCAGAACGGGGGCAACATCATCCCTGGCTGGATTTGGGGGGGAGATCCATGTTTTGGTGCTGCAGCAGAGGGTGCCTGTGCCTGGGGGAGGTGGGAATGGAGTGAGGCAGGCGGGAGGTGGGCACCCGCAGCCCCTGGCACCGCACTCACCGCCGCTCGGCCCCGGGACTATACCAGCCCATCGTAGAGGGAGAGCGCCTGCACGATGGAGGGGTCGGCCTTGGAGCCCTCCTGAAATTCCTGCAGCGTCAGCTTCCCGTCTGCATTCTGCAAAACATTCCTGTTACTGCACTGCTTCACCCCCCCGAGCCCCCCGGCACGGCCGCAGCATCCCACACATCCTCCCCACCCCCTGCCTCAGCCTCGGTTTCCCCGTCAAGCCACCCGTGGCTGCAGCCATGGAGGGGACAATGCCACCTCGGAGACCCTGAAATGGATCCAGGGATCCCAGAGGGATGTGGGTGTCCCACAGCGACCTTGGCAGCAGCTGAGACCTTGTGTTGGAGGGGGAAGGAGGCACCTGCAAGAGCTGAGATGCAGCAAAGGGACCCACAGCACCTCCTAAATCCCTTGGCCACAGGGAAAACACCCTCAAGCATCCTCACCTTGTCCATCATGGCAAAAATCCGATCCACCCTCTTCTCCGGTGTGTTCTCCTCCTCGGGAAGCTCCACTGTGTTTCCCTGCAGCAGCAGGACAGGACCTGGTCACACACCCCTCTGTGCCCTGCCTGGAGGGTGTCCCCAGGCGAGGGCCAGGACAGTGACCACTCAGGACAGGGTGCCAGGGGACGGTGTTGGCACTAGAACCACCCTCAGCAGCCAGATCCAGACCCCGCCCTGGCCAGGACAGCCACAACCCCGCACTGAAAAAGGCCCAAGAAGGAATTGGGGGTGTTTCAGCATTCCCACAGAGCCAAGCTCCAGCCCAGCAGGGACCTACAGGGGCTGCTCACCCCGTGCCCCCCCTGCCCCTCTTACCACCATCTGATAAATCGCATCCACAATGTCCAGCATCTCGTTCCTCGTGATGTAGCCGTCGTTGTCCAGGTCGTAGAGCTTAAATGCCCCTGCAGGCCAGAGCAACACCGAGGGGCTGGGACTGTGGCCCCCACCCTGGACACTCACCCCAGCCCCTCGTGGGGCTGAGCCCAGCAGCAGCACTTACACCTCAGCTTCTCGTCCAGCGTCCCCCGGGAGGTGACCGACAGGGCCTGGATGAACTCCGAAAACTCGATCCTCCCGTCCTGGGGGAGGAGAGGAGGGGTCAGGGTGCTGCTGCCACTCCTGGCCAGCAAAGTCCTCCCTGCCCACGTGTCCCCTCCGAGGGGGCATGTCCAAAAAGGCAGCGGGGAGGGAGGAGTGATGCACGTTTATCTCCAGCCCTGTGATCCAGCTGCTCCCAGCAGCGAACATCCCGGCGGGAGCGGCTCTGGAATGCAGGGGCACCGCATGGATGGGCTTTTGTCAGCGGCTCCAAGACACCTTGGTGCTTCTCCTTTCCTGCTCTGCCACTTCATCACTTCAGCTTCCCCACGTGACTCTCCTCAACTAAAATAAGCGTGGGGGCTCGCTCCAGCTGCGCTGCTTCAATTTCAGGCCCCAGGAAGCACTGGGATATTTTGCTCCTCCAGTGCCACACAAACGCATTCCAAACCCATCCCACCGTCGCCACGGGCCCAGCCCTGACCCCCCTGGACCGTGCCTGTGGATCCCAGACTTACTTTGTTCTCATCGAAGACATTGAAAACAAAAGTGGCGAATTTGGTTGGGTCACCGAAGGGGAAGAACTGCTTGTAGATCTTCTGGAAGCCGGCGGCGTCGAGCTGCCCGCTGGGGCAGTCCTTGATAAAGCCCTTGTACCTGCGAATGGAGGGCAGAGCTTGGCCCAGGGGGGTCTCCCGCTGAGCCCTGGGGAGCTGGGGTGAGCTCTCCCCAGTACTGCAGTGGGCTGGGGCTGGGGAGGTCCCCGGGTGCTCCCTGTGTCGCTGCCACCTCCCACCCGCAGCACCCCAGCCCTGTGGATGAGGTCCTTGTGGGCACCACAGCGAGGGTGGCAGTGGGGACAAGCAGGGAGTGGCACCAGTGACACCGAGTGGTGCCCACTGCACTGCTCCAACCTGCAACAGGGCCACAACCGGGCTTGTGTTGGACGTTGTCTGGGAGATGGGAGGTGACAGGGACACACTGCACAGGCAGGACTGACAGCAGTGCCACGCTGCAGCCATGCCCTGGTGAAAAACAATGCCACAGTGACCACCGAGTTCTGTGAAGGTGGTGGGGCACTGGAACAGGCTCCCCAGGGAAGTGGTGACGGCACCAAGCCTGCCAGAGGTGTTTGGACAACACTTGCAGGCACATGAGATTCTTAGGATGTGCAGGGTCAGGAGCTGGACTTAGGATGATGCTTGTGGGTCCCTTCCCACTCAGGATATTCCAGGATAATTTGTGCACGACCCCAAATGAAAGCTGCTCAGAGGAGCTGGGGGGCACAGCACAATTCCTGTGTCCTCAGGTGGCACAGCCCCAGGTCATTTCCAAAACCCATCAATGCTTAAACACCCAAAAAAGCCCTCGGTCCCAGCTCCAGGCTGGACCCGGGTGCTGGAAAGTGCACCTGCTCTGAGGGTGCAGGGAAGGGGCTGGCTGGCTCCGTGGGTGTGGGCACCACGCAGGGAGCACGAAGGGAGCATGTGGGACCACACGGGGATCACGTGGAGGGTGTGAATATTATGCAACACATCGCCCAGATCTGTCAGGCGCCCGCTGCAGCGGGACAAGGGCTGGAGGAGGAGGGGAAGGGGGTGGCGAGGTGGGAAACCGAAGTGCCGGTGACATCTTTTTCACGCTGCTGCAGCTCTGACTCATCGGGTGGGGGGGAAGGATGAGAGAAAGAGATAAAGAAAGCAAACCTTGACTGGTGGGATAGGGAGATGAAAGGGAAGCGGTGGCTTTTCTAGGGCGCTGTGTTCGGTGGGGCGGAGGGGATGGAGGGAGAGCGTGGATCCCACCCCTGACAGCCTCTGCAGGCCCTGCTGCAAAAGGGGACACGGTGGGACAGCAGCAGCCTCCTGCAGCAGGTCACCAGCTGGACAGCCCCCATGTCCCCACGCTCCTTGGCTGCTCGTATGGGGAGGGAAGAGCCACCAGAGCCCAGCCCTTACACAGGGCGTGCAAGGAAAACCTGCAAGGAAAACCCCTCTATTTTCTGGCCTCCCCTCCACGAGGCAGCAGCTGCACCCCAATACGGGGGTGCCCACACCTCCTGCACGTCCCTGCTCTGCCCGGCCAGTGGGGTGGCCAAGTGTCACCAGCTCCTGTCCCCTGCCCACAGCCCCCTGCCCCAGCCAGCTCACCACCGTGCCGGGCACTCACCACTGCTGCACCTCCTTCTCTGTGACTGCAAGAGAAAACAGGAGAAAAGAGAAAAAAAGAGGTAGATGTTTAGTGCTTTTGCAGTGATCGCTGTTCCTCTGCACTGCCCATCAGTGAATCCCCCGGGGAATGCCCCGGGGCTCCCAACAGGGAGTTCTCTGGGGGATGCCCCGGGGCTCACTCACTCCATGAGCTGCCAAGTGTTCCCCTCATGTTCCCCATGTGGCAGCAACTGCTTTTGAGGCACAGCCTGGCCAGCCCAGGTGGTCCATGGGGCCAGGGCTGTGGGTGCTGGGGACCCCCAAGACCAGGGAGCTTCCCCAGATATTTTGTGTCATGCTCAGGGAGTGCAGAACCACGGCTGTGAGATGCTATGGACCACAAAGGGGACAAGCTCATCGTGCCTGGGGAGGATCTGGCCCTGCTGTCTCATCTTCCCAGAGCTAAAACATCCCTGCAAACATCTGCCCAAACATCTGCCTGGAGGCGGCTCAGGGAAGGAACTTGCCTGGCCCTGACATTACACACTGAACGTGGGCACAGGCACAGCTCCAGGGCTGGCATCCCCCCAGGTACCAGCTGCCTCTGGAGAAACATCATCAAACCCATCCCAGCACCCTGGGGAGCCTCACCGGGCTCTGGAAAAAACCCAAAAATGCAACAAGCTAGAAAACAGCGAGCACTGGCAACCCCGAGTGTCCCCAGCCAAGGGACAGCTGCTGAGATGAAAAATGTCCTCAGCAGAGGAAAGGCTCTGAGGGATGCAGGATGCTGGGCAGGGGGCTGGCACTTGTCCCTGCGTGTCCCACTGCAGAAGCTGTGCCTGTGCCTCCCCACAGCGGGGAGCCAGGTGCCAGCAGGTGGCCACAGGGGGGAACGGCCTCATTTGTCATTTCCTTTGCGTTGTGCATCTAAATAATGATAAAAAAGCCACAGGTCTGAAAGGCGCGGGGATAATGAGGCGAGTGGAGATGTCAATGTGCAAAAGGCTGATAAAAATAGAGACCCAAGACACACCAACAGATGCCAATTACCTTGGATGGCAAAAAAAAAAAAAAAAGAAAAAAAAAGAAAGCAATTTTCCATCAGGAAGATTTGTGACGTGCCTGGCAGAATGGGCAGAGAGCAGAGGCGAGGGCAGCAGTGGGGTGGCCGGGAGGGCACAACTGCCCCCACCTCATCACCAGCTGGATTCTGGCTCCAGCATCCCTGTTAGCAGGAATTGCTGTGCCCAAGGCTGTCCCCACGCATTGGGGGGGTCCCTCCATCCCAGCTCAGGGGTCCCTGGAGGGACAGAGCCTTCAATTCCCCCACTTCCCCTGGGATTCAGCAAAAGCAGCACCCACTGTAGCACAGCAGGGTGTCTGGACAGCAGCACCCCAGGAGAGAGGACACAAGGACAGGGATGCTCAGCGTCTGGGATGAAGAACTCTGAGGGCTTTGGCAGTGTCACAGGAGGGATTTGGAGGGTTGTTTGTTTTGGGCAGACAGCAGTCTCCTGGCAGGAGGCAGCCAGGAAGGACAGACTGCACCCAGCAGCTGAGCTGGGGTGGGCTAAAACATCAGTCATAGCAGTTTCACGGGATTTCCCCATCTCTCCCAAAAAAAGGGTTGCACAGAAGCATCCTTCCAAAAGAGAGATGCTGACTGACATCTCTAACAGGCACAGGCTTCCCTGCACACACCCTCACTGAGACACCAGCCGTGACCTCCACCCTGAGGATGCCCAGGGGACCAGCTCTGCAGGCCCAAGCACCCACGAGCTCCAAGGAGGGCAGGTGGAAGGAGGAGGATGCGGGTGAGCCCTCGGGGCAGGCAAAAGGGACCGCAGCAGCAGCCGGGGCTGCAGTCGGAGCTCGGCTCAGCCCCTCCAGGCAAATCGCCTTCTGCTCTCTCTCCCGCGACTGCGTTTCCCCCAACGTGCTATTTTGGGCCCGGGAGCTGCCTTTCAACTCCAGCAGGAAACAATTAAGAAATTTGTGCTTTTTTTAGTACAGGAGAAATGCTGGTAATGACACGCTCGGGCTGAGGCGGGAGGGAGGGACGGAGCCAGCTCCCCTCGTGCCGCAGGAGGGATGTGTGATGCTCCCAGGAGAGGCTTTTCCGACGGAGGGAACCATTCAGGTGCCAGGCTGGAAATCAGCACAGGGCTCCCAGTGAGGGATTTGTTAATGTGCATCCTGGAACGGAGCCACACGGAGCCCCATCCCTCCTCCAGCACACTGGCACCAGTGCCTGTCCTCCCGCCTTGGGCGCTGGGGGATCTGCGGGGTTTGTCCTGAGGTGGGAGCACGGCCTCATCTCTCAGCCCTTGGAAAACCACCCACCTCCGGGTTCACCCCTCCACTGCCACCAAATCTCGCCCCTGCCCACGGGCAGAGTGGTCCCAGGGCAGGGAACCACCCCAGCCCTGACCCATCGTGGCAGTACCTGCCTCCCTGTGCCTGCTGTCATGGATCAGGGACAGATGATGACTTCATGGCTGCCACCTCCCAGCCACTCCGACCCTGCTGGGTGTTGGCACTCCGAGTGGCACCGATTAGGAATGCTGATGCCCGACTTGCAGCCGCAGAAGCCTTGCGGACACGCTACTGAGCGCCTGTCCTGAGGCTGGGGACAGGGGACACACTCCGGGGCAGGGCTGTCCCTCCTCTCTGCACCTCCCCGGGCAGGCAGAGCCCAGCCGGGCTCACCGGCAGTACCCGAGCAGCGGCAGCTGCTGCATTTCCCTCCCGCGGCACCGCTGAGGGCGCGATGCTGAGCCGCCACACATCAATTTGCAGCCACGTAAACCTCGGCCAGGTGCGCCCCCGACGCCCCAGAAGGAGGGGATGACCCCCAGCATCCCCACGGAGCATCCCAGGGGAGCGGGGCCGGCTCCCTGGCCGCGCTCCAGCGAGGAGCCGGGCTCAGCTGCCGCGCCGTGCTCCAGGGACTGCCGCTCCCGCAGCCGCGCTGGGGAGGGCTATAAATAGTGCACGTAGCAGCTTGTTAGTAGCAGCGTGCCCCGGGATCCTTGGGGATGAAAGGCGCTAAATAAAGGCAGAGTATTATCATTTGTTAGGAAGCGCAGCGCTGGAAGAGGCACTGCCGAGCCGGGAGCCCCAGCGAGGCCCGCCGGGCGCAGCCCCGCTCCGCGACAGCGACAGCAGCGTCGTGCGGGGAACGGGGAATCGCCGGGAACCGGGCTCCCGGAGCAGCCAGGGCAGGCAGCGGGGACAGGGACAGGCACCCAGAGCAGCTCAGGAGCTGCTCCACGCGGCCAAACCGCAGCCAAGGGCCCTCTCTGCCCTTCGCTGGTCGGTCCCTTCCCGCTCCCACCTCAGCTGGGAGGAAGGTTTTGGCCACACGTCTCACACAGCGCAGAGGGGCAGAGCCTCCAAGCAGCCCGCAGCCCCCTCCTCCCAGCTGCCGGTACCTAAATCCCCCCCCCAGCCCTCTCCCCCCACCTCTCCATCAATCCCAGTGGCACAGGCGAGGACTGACAGCTCCGTCACCACCCGCCCTCCGCGTGCCCCCTCTCCTCCCACCACCCAGCTGCCACTGCAGCAAGAATCAGCTCTGGTTAATCAGTGCTCAAGCCTGTTAATTTGTGTTTTCCAGGCAGAGAGGAGAGGAGGGACCCGGGACTGCAAATCCCCATCCATCGCCCTGCCGCAGGGAGCTCGCTGCTCGCTGGACCGCGGCGGGGCCGGGGCGGCAGGAAGGAGGGCAGGAGGTAGCTGGATTCGAGTATTTCAGAGACCCCCTGGTCACGGTGGGATGCATGAGCAGACGTGATGCTTCAGCCACGCAGGGGCTTGTTTTGTGCTGAGATCCCTTCCCCTGTCTGCGCAAGGGCAGGGGCTTGGCCACGGCCGCAGGGCTGGACCTTGAGCAGGACTGTGCACACTCAGCTCAGCCCCTGCGTGCCAAAACCAACGGCACAGCTCTGTCCTTTTGCAGGTTTGGGCTCCCCAACGCCCAGCAAGCACTGTCCCCACGCAGCAGCCACTGGGGAGTCCCCACCGAGCCCCCACACGTCCCCCCTTGCTCCAGCTGCTACGACAGCACCTTGATCCTGTGGGGCCGTGGGCACCGCAGCCTTATCAGGGAACCGGGTTAATTATTTCCAGGCACGGAGTGGCTCCCCTCACTGCCACAGGGCACTCCAACTATGCCAGGTCACGGCTCTGCCGCCAACCCACGGGCAACTGGTCCAGCACCACACACTGGGTCACGGCACGGGCACTCCTGCAGCATTTATGTCCCCCAGGCACCTGCTGGGGCTCCTACACAGCATCCCTACAGGCATCCCAGCCTGGGGGAGCCAGCACATCACCCCAGGATGGGGCTCTCATCGCGTTTGGGGCTGCCTGGACCTGCTGTGGGTGCTCAGCGCAGTGCCCAGGCCGGGGGAAACCGGGCACCCACACTGGGTGCTCCTGCGTGAGCCAAGTGGGTGCTGAGGCGTGAAGGAATGGGGCACTTATGCATGCGCTAACTGGGCACCCGTGCCTGAGCCAGAGGGGCACTCATGCAAAAATACACCGGGAGATCATGCGTGGGCTAATTGGGCACTCGTGCATAAATTATGTGGGTGCTTCTAGGTGAACTAATTGGGTGCTCATGCATGAACTGCCCGGGTGCTGCGGCCAGAGTGGAAGGGCCGCTCATGCACCAACCAGCTGGGGGCTCATGCATCCATATTTTTGGGCATTCATGAATTCACGGGGCCCTCATGCACGGATTAATCGAGCAGTCACGCGTCCATTCGCTGGGCACTCCTGCGTGAGCTAATTGGGCACTCATGTGTAAATTAGTGTAATTAGGAGATAACACACTTGTGCACGTACTAATTGGGCACTCAGGTGTGAATGGATCAGGTGCTCATGCATGAATTAATTGGACACTCCGGCATGAGCTAATTGTAGGCACGTGCACCAATTAATTGGGCACTCATGCATCAACCACCAGGGCGCTCATGCACGGAGCAGCAGCGTGTGATCCAGCGGGAATTCACTGGGCAGCCATGCATAAATCCAGCTGGGTGCTCATATGTAAATTAATTGCGCGCTCATGTGTGTGTTAATTGGGTGCTCATGCGTGAATTAATTGGGCGCCGATGCGGAAGAGCCCGGGGCGCTCATGCGTGCGCTGAAGGGCCCCTGATGCGTGAAACACGCGGGTGCTGCGGGGTGAGCCCCGCACACCCTGCAATTTGTGCCAAACACACTCCGCCCCTCGTCTCTGCGAAACACATATTTAAGAATTTTCTGAACGTAAACCTGATACAAACTCCACTCTCCACATCGTCACAATGTTAATATTGACCAATTACGAGCTCCCCGCTCCCTCCCGCCCGGCTCGGCAGCGAGTGCGTGCGCTCGCTCCGGCTTCTCTCCAGCCCCTGGGATCACAGCGTCGGCATCACGGTGTGAACAACCCCTGCAGGATTGTCCCCTGGTCCCTCAGAGTGACCACTGGCCTCGGTACAACAGGTACTCGGTGCAGACTTCACACCTGCAAACACGGACACAGCAAGGACCCGTCGGTTGGCACAGGGGGACCCGGTGCCAGCCCCTGGCCCTGTGGAGTGAGTTCCCTGGGGTAAACACATCACAACCTGAGTGGTCATTCCCAGTTCCAGGCGTTGTCCCTACAAAACACTCAACCAAGAGCACGGCAGCAGCTGTTGGAGGTGAGCAGAGCCGTGGGACTCAATCCAGCCCCAAACAGGCGCTGGGCAGCACCTGTGTGGTGCAGAATGGGCACTGCAGAGAGAGGAAGATGCCCTGTGTGCCAGGGCTGGCAGGGGGCACCTCTGGCAGCCTGGGCTGTTGGGTGGCTTTGTGCAATTCGGAGGGGTCGAGGGGAAGCAGCCCAGGGACAGTTGGAGCATTGGCACCAGGTTCCATCCCAGTGCACTGCCCCAGCTCCAGCACCCACCCCCCAAAAGAGCCCGGTGCCCACGGGAGCTGCACTGTGGTGAACCCTTCCAGGCTGCCAGGGGCTCAGTCCTCCACTGGGACTGTCCATCAGTCCTGTCTGGGGCATTCGGAGCTCACTCAGGCACCTGTTTGATGATGGTAACTTTTAGGATACACCACACCTCAGCACTTAGGAAATTTGGGTAGTTTGGCCCTGATGACCTGGTCTCATTAAAATTCAGGCCGAACTCCTTAACGGTGTCCTGGTTCCGTGCTCTCTGCCAGCTCCCGTGCCACCAGGCCACCCCTGGCTGGGCTTTGCTCCTGCTCCCAGGCAGCACAGGGGCAGCTCTGGGCAAGGGGCAGTAAAACACGACTGTGGCACCAGGGTCACCCCTGTGCAAACAGCTGTCTCTGCAATCTGACTGATGCCATTTTCTTTTGCTCCCTGAGACGATCAGCTGCAGCTTGCCCCAACCACTGTGCCCCCAGCTCAGCCCCGTGCCCATCCCTGCTCCCGGCCACATCACCCACACACCGGGGTGTCCCCGTGTGGGAACCCATCCCTGCAACACCCCCAGGGGATTTGGGAGCAGCCCCACAGCGCGGGCACCAGCACAGCCGGAGCTGCCTCCCTGTCACAGCGGGACATCCCCATCCCAGCTTTCCCAGTTTGGCTTCTCTCTCCATCAGACACAGACATCACCAGCACCACGGCAGGTCCGGGAGCCTCCGAGACGTTCAGAGCTTGAGCCCGACAGAGTTATTGGTGTCATTTGTTACTCTGAGACACGCAGCAATACACGGGAGCAGTGCCGGGGTGTTTGGCACTCTCCTTGCCGGCGGTTGCCATTAGTGGTCTGCCTTGCTCCCAGACTGGATAAACAGGTCCATGAGCAGTTCTGTTCTCAACTCCCCCGGGGCTGGTACCAACAGGAAAGCCAATATGCAGCTGAAATCCTTTTTAGACTTTATTAAATATTTAAGGGCCCAACATTAGGCTTTGGAAATTGGGTTTAGGGAAAAAGCAGCAGTTGCTCTTTCAAGCAAAGGCGGGAGAGGAAGGGCAAAGGACAGTGCCTTCATTTGGAAATTAATGAATCAGGCTGAAGCACCCCCGCAGCAGGAGCTGGTGGCTGCAGCAGGTCTATCCCAGGATTGAATCCCAGCTTCCCCACGAGCCAACGCAGCAATGCCCTGGAGGGGCAGAGGATTCCCAGTGCTGCTGGAAGAAGGGCTGGAGCAGCCCCCCTGCCCAGCCATCCAGGGGGCAGCTGTGTCCTGCCACTGCTCGAATCCATCCCTTGGCCACAGGGATTTCAGTGTGATCTGGCACTCCAAGGTGCCATCCCCAATCCAAGGAGCAATTCCTGCCCTGGGTGGAGGAGAATACTCCCCTCTAGACCAGCATGGCAGTAGGAAAGGAAGTCTCTCTGGCTCAGCCATCAATCCCTGGAGCCGTGGGAAGGTCAGGAGGATGCTCAAGGCAAAGCCTTGCTGGCAGCAGGGCCACCTCTGCTGCCCTCCCGGTCTCTCCCACAGGGATCACCATGTGCTGAGGGGTGACACAGAGACCCAGAGCAGCTCCACCAGGTCCAGCCATCGATCACAAGATGCTGGAGAAACAGGTGGATGCAGCACAGACAGCCCTCCTTCCAGCAGGAGGTGTGGGGAGGGAGCCCTGTGCTGGCACCACCGGGCTGGGGAACCCGCGGCAGCGATGGTGATGGAAGTGACACAGACCATGCCCCGGGACTGAGCACCCCATGGCCACCCCTGCCCAGGGCACAAACCCTGGCCTCCCTTGGCATCCAGCTCCCTAGAAGACCCAGGAGAACAAGGAGGGGAAGGAGGAACAAAGCGACCCCACAAATGTCACCCCGATAACAGAGCGAGCGTGCCCGCGGGCTCCTCCTTGAAGCAGCCGCTTCCTTTGATGCCTTCAGAGCTTCTTGTTTCACAACCTTAATTATAGCGGCAGCAGCAAAGGTCAGGAGAGTGGTTAAGCAGATCCATTAACATGTCAGGGGATAAATGAAATGTGATTCTTGTGATGCTGGAGCAGCGGCGGCGCGAGCGTGGCCGGTGGGGACGGCTGCTCTGCTCTGCTGCAGGGGAAGCCCTCAGGGCCTCGGTCATGTCTCCCCCTTCCCACCCTGGCACTGCAAGAACCTCCCAGGGACTGCTGGGACTCCTCAAAACTCGCTTCTGAAACCCAAAAACTTGTTTTGCTTGCGTCTACCTATGGAGCCCCAGGTCCACGCGCATGTGGGATGGGTCAGACTCACTGGGAGCAGGTTGGAGAAGGAGCTGGAGATGCCTCCAGACCACCACAGCCCTCCAGAGGCAGCACAGCAGGTCCACATTGAGCTTGCAGTGAACCTGCATCACAGCAATTCCCTTCACAGCTCTGGCTTACAGCAAAACCAGGCCCCAAACAAAAGCCAGCCCCTGGGCATCCCTCTGGCACCTCTGCCCGTTGTCCTGCCCCAGAGCCCCAAACCAACCCAGCCCTGGACACTTCCAGGGATGGGGCAGCCACAGCCACTCTGGGCAACCTGTGCCAGGGCCTCACCACCCTCACAGGGCAGAATTTCTTCCTGATAACCCATCTAACCCTGCTCTCTGTCAGTTTGAAGCCATTCACACTTGTCCCGTCAGTCCAAGCCCTGTTAAAAGTCACCCACGCCAACAATTTCACCCAGCATTTGCCACTGAGGGGTAATGGGTCCGTAGCCACCCGGCCAGCTCACCCTGCTTTCTGCTGGATGAGCAACAGGAGGGATTTCAACACAAACCAACCTGGCAGAGAAACCCAGTGCCTGGGGCCAAACACTTCGGAGGCTAAAAATAAACCAGCAGCAGCGGGGGAGCTACCAAGGTCCCTCCTCTGCTCCTGCCCACTGCCCCAGCCAGCACATTTCCTCAGCACCGGGGTGGCACGATGGAGCAAAGCCCTAGTCTGGCTAGCCAGCAAGGAACCAGCCAATTTTCCCATTTTCCTGGCTGAAAACTGCTGCAATCGTAGAATTTCCTTCCCTTTCCCACAGAATTCCACCCGCCACCACGTACCCATGTAACTACAAATCAATATGTTTATAGTTTGCTCTTAAACTAATGCCCATTAATTCCCTGCATTACTGTCGAGCAACGGAGCCAATTTTGTGGCTTATTGTGAAGGAGCAGAAAATGATGATGCTGGAGTGAGTTGAAAATCCACAAAATAGATCACAGTGGGTGGGATGCGGTTCTTGGGAAAAGAGCATCTTCCTCTCCCCGCACCCACTCTGCAACCTGGGTGTCATTTTGGCACCCTCACCGTGGCTCCCACGCCTTCACCTGAGCCCCACCGTGGCCTCAGGAGCACCAGGACCACCATCCCCAACCATCCTGACCCAACCTGGCCCCAGAGCGATGCTGCTGCACCAACACAGCTCTGAGCGTGCCCGACTGCTCAGCTATTGCAGCCTCAAAAATAACACAGTGCTGGCTCTGGACAGGGGAAATAGCTGTGCAAAGGGAATCCTGAAAGCCAATCCCCACCAAATTGACTGAAAAAAAAGAGCTAAAAGGTGCTCTTCTGAAACAAGCTCACATTTTTAAAGCTGCTTCACAATTTTCAGGGTTACTGGCCTGGGAGTGCTGCTGTGAGTAGGGACACTCAGCACTGTATTTCTGTCCTAGTTTCTCTCCCAGGAGTCCACACCAAGTAATTTCCACCCAGGACACGTATCATGCACCCACAACTGCACACGTGCACGTTACACACTTCATTCAGGCTGCAGCCACACCTTCACAAATCTCCAGCTGAGCAGAACCCTCTGAGTGTGGCCCCACAAGGTTCTTAAACACAATCCCAAATCCCACCGTGGCCCTAAGCCGTGAGCACCTGGCCCCAGTTAAGCTCAGGTTTAAATCCCCATGGAAGACGATGTGATCCAGGGAGGATGGTGGTTCCTTCAAGTCTCGAGAGTTACCCCCTCCTGGGACACAACACCAAACTGCATCTCCGAGCTACCCCAACGAGGCAGCAGGAGGATTAATAAATTAATTATTATAAAGCACTTTGAGGGCTTTTCGATGAAAGGATTTATGAGAGTACAAAGAATTACATAATTTATTATTCAGTATTATTATCACTCAGCATTGACTCCTCCTGCACGCTCCTGTGTGGCACCAGCCTGGTCTCCAAGGAGGCTTAAACAGCCCTGCAGCCTGGCTGTCCCCACCAGCACTATTCCAGCACCTGGCAGATGGGGGAGCTTGGCCTTGCCAGGTATTCCTGGGCACTCAGGTGCCCGGAGACACAGAAAGGCACATGGAGATGGGTCCAAACCAACAGGACTTGGGCAGCCTGCACTTCAAAGAAGCCCTTCTGCGCCTTTAGGTGTCCAAGTGCCGTTAAAATCTGGCCCCCAGCACCATAAGTCAGGAGCAGAGTGAGGAGGGGAGCCAAGAGACGAGGTTTACAGGCTCCTGCCTGTCCATGTCCAGTTCCCAGCAGGGCCTGGGACAACCTGCTCTGAATGCACGCAGGAAAATATTTCTTGCAGCTCACGGAGGCTGCTGACGGCAGCCCTGCAGCATCCTCAGCTCAAACTCCCTGTCCACAACTGCCCTGACACCTGAGCCATCCCATGCTCCTCTCCTGGCTGCTCCCATCTCCTGCTTGTCCCAGGATTGCTGCAACTGAGGCACGGCCAGAGAAACACCACAAATAGGAGATGGAGAGCCCAGAGGGGACAAGAGAGCCCAAGGGACACAAGAAGCCACCTGGCACTGAAGAGCACTGAGGGGAAACAGAGGTTCTCTGTGTCCCATGGATGAGATAAATTTGCAGAAAAGCCATGTAGGGCAGGGAGAGGGGGTGACATTTCCCTCTGATCCTGCAGAACTGAGAGGGGCCTTTTTGGTATTTGCTTTGTTTTGTGTGGAAGTTCATACAAACAGAAAATGATGCAACGGAAGGAAATCCCAGCGTGGGAGAAGCCCTTCACGTACCACAGCCACGGCTCACGCTGCCATGGGAACCTCCCTGGGACAAATGCAGGCTCCCATCAGTTTGGGCTGCTGCAGACATCTGCCCAGATGTGCTGTAGCAACAGCAGAAACACCACCATGCAGGGCCAGCACTCACTCAGTAACGTGGCAGCCAGGACATGGGATGGGCAGCACAGGCCAGGGATGCTCTTGTGTCTGCCAGAAAGGTGCCTAAATATCAACACACTGAGGAATAAAACCTTTTCCAAGCAGGCCCCCAGAAGTGCTTGAGCAGGCCATGGATTTGTGTGTGACTGTCCCCTGCTCCCTCTGTTCCAGCAGCCACAGCACAGGGGTCTGGATCAGTTCACTCTACTCAGTGCAGCCCTGCCCTCCCACCTGCCTCTCCTCTGTCTGGCTTCCCCAAAACACAGAAGGAAACGAGTATCTTTCCCATCTCCCACGGCCTGAAGATAAATCAGAGGCTCTCAGCCGTGCCTGGGAGGGCCCTGTGAAGTGCTTCACCAGACAAGGGAATGCACGCTCGCCTTGACAGCTGCAGAAAAGGGGCAGAAGCACTCAGCAAAAGTAATTAATCCCAGAGACGAGAGGTGGAATGAGCAGAGCTGAACAAACAAACCCTGGAATTAGCGACAGCTCTCCCTGACAGGCACCACACCACCAGCCACATGCTGCTGAGGCACGTTGGGATGCTGCACCAGACTCCAGCCACGCAAAGGGCCATGTGCTGCTGGGTGCTGCTGCCTCACCTGCACAGGTACAGGGGTCTTTAAAAGCAGCAGTGAGAGGTCCAGAGCAGGCAGGCAAAGCTCTAGACAGACTGGAAACTCATTGAGAGAGAGATCAGAGGACCACAATCTTTCTTGGAAAGGATGCAGTGGAAAGGGGAGGGCACCCAAAAGAGAAGAGCAGAAAGTTGGGAATGAAGTGATTCAAAAAAAAGCAGTGACCTGCTGGCCTTATCCAGCAAAAAGACATCCCTGTGCCCAGAGACGTTGGTTTCACCAGCGCTGGGTTTGGCTGGCTTTGGCTGCAAGTAAGCCATGGGGCACCACTGCCTGTGTGCCCCGTGTTGGCCCCACTAGTGTTGGCACCTTCCTGGTGCAGAGGAGCCACCCCAGGGGTGCAGAAAGCCCAGCACACAGGAGATCACCAGCAGGCGAGGCTGTGCTGGGGCTGGCTGCTCCCAGATCCCTCTCCACCAGCGATCAGGTCGTCACAGCGGCTGCAAACCGAGCGGCGATTGCAGCACAGCACTGAAGGGACCTGGCCCGCACGGCTGCACTCGCCGTGGGCGACAGCTGCAGTGAGGACACCAAAACCCAGCTCAGCTCCAGCCGGGGCTGTGCCCACCTGGCACTGCCACCTTCTCGCTACTTCCTCCCCCTGAGCACTTTGAGGAAGCCCAGCCGGGGTACCCCAGCCTCTCCCGGCATCACACCCGGCTTGGCTATGCGGACATGCCCCCAGCAGCTGCCCTCCTCCCGCCTGCTGCCGGCTGTGCCACGGCAGAGAGCAACCCCGCGTGTAGGGTTGTGCAATGCACCAGTATTGCCTCTTCTCCATATGGGAGAACTTGCTGCATCCTAATCTATTGCCTTTTTGGGTAAGCGCTGCCGTGGGACTGCAGCAATGACAGAGGGGAGAGCTCGCAGGTCTGCTGCACGTTTGGGGAATTATCTGCGACCTGCAAGCCGGGAGGCAAACTTGAGCCACGAAAGCCTTTGTTTCCTTTGTGCATCCTTCAGGGGAAAAAAATGATTTTGCTAAAACTAGATGGCTGAGGCACCAGCCACGTTAATTAGATTACGGTGGAGGTCCAGACGGGAAAGCCACTCGCTCAGAAAATCAGGTTATTAAACCGATACTGAGATACTCAGAAAAATACCGAACTCGCCGGTGTCGGGCTCTTCTCTCCACTTCAGAGCGCAATAACAAAGGGAACCCCTCCAACTAACGCACCCAAACTTTGGAAGCCACCCAGATGCTCGGCACCCCGCTCCGGGAGCTGCTGCCGGGCTCCGGGGAGGCAGCGCGGGGAGGACAATCCCCGCGGCGGGCCCTGGGTACCGGGGGCCGGGCAGCCCGGGGGAAGGATGCGAGGGGCAGGGCCGGGGGGCGGCGAGGAAGGCGCGATGCTCCGCTGGGCGCCGCGGGCGGGCACGATGCGGCCCTGGCCCCGCCGTTCCCGGAGGCTCAGAAATAGGCCACGGAGGATGGTTTTTGTAAAAAAACAGCGCGTTCCCCTGGCTTGCTGCCCCTCTCCGTGTCTCTGCTGCCTTATGGGTTTTTTCCTCCTCCCAGGCCAATCCCTGAATTCTTCCAACAAAGCCCGGCCGAGCCTGCGCCCTCCCCGGGAGCGGCCCCGCAGGAGCCGCGGCACCGACCCGGGGGAGCGGCGGGGCCGGGCGGCAGCGCGGATCCCATCACACCCCCGGCATCCCCCCGGCAGCCCCCCGGGCACTCACAGTACGTTTTCCTGGTCAGCTCTTCCACAACTTCAGGCTTCAACTTGCTGTTGGATTTGCCCATGGTGGCGGCAGCGCCTCTGAGCCCGCCGCCTCCCGGCCTCGCTGCGGGGCACGGAGCGGCGGGGCCGCTGCCTCGCTGGGGCTCCCGGCCCGGCTACATCCCGGGGGAGCGGCGGCGAGGGGGGCGGAGGGGTCTTTGTTGGCGGGGTTTGGCCGCAGAGCCGCGCTGCGGGGCCGCGCTGCGTGTGCGTGTCCGTGTGCGTGTCCGTGTGCGTGTGCGTGTCCGTGTCCGTGTCCGTGTGCGTGTCCGTG
>VZRO01000006.1:121807-168364 GCA_013397915.1 Daphoenositta chrysoptera | reverse complement strand
GCTCCGGCACGGCCCCGCCGCTCCCCATGGCGGGAGGACTCGGGAGACGGGGGGATTCCAGAGCGGCCCCCGCCGCCGCGACCCCCCCGAGCCGCCCCGCAGGGATCAGCGGCAACACTCGGAGGGGAACGTCGGGGATCGGGGTCCTGCTTGCGGGGGCTNCACTCGGAGGGAAACGTCGGGAATCGGGGTCCTGCTTGCGGGGGCTGATGGGCAGCGGGGGGATGAGGAGAGAGGGGAGCTAGCGGTGGGAAGACAGAGCCTGGGGCGAGGCTGAGCTCGGAGTCCGGGGGTGACCTTGGTGGCACATCAACGCCGCCAGCTGTAGAAGCATTTTCCAGCCCCTGGGTTCCCCAGCTGAAGAGGGGTCTGTTCCTGACTTGGAGGGGTCAGATCCTTGTGGGTCCCTTTCAGCTCAGGCTGAGAGAGCTGGGGTTATTCAGCCTGGGGAAGAGAAGGCTCTGTGAATACCTCAGAGCCCTCTGCAGTGCCTAAAGGGGCTCCAGGAGAGCTGGAGAGGGACTTTGGACAAGGTCATGAAGGGACAGGACAGGACAAGGGGGAATGGCTTCACACTGACAGAGGGCAGGGTTTAGATTAGATATCAGGAAGAAATTCTTTCCTGTGAGGGTGGTGAGGCCCTGGCACAGGGTGCCAGAGAAGCTGTGGCTGCCCCATCCCTAGAAGTGTCCAAGGCCAGGATGGACGGGACTCTGAGCAATCTGGTTAGTGGAGGGTGCCCCTGCCTGGAAAGAGGGTTGGACTAAACGATCTTTAAGGTCCCTTCCAATCCAAACCCTTCTGTGATTCTACCATTCTCTCACACCAGGGTTCCATAGCTCCTTCATTCACTTTCTGCAATGTGTACATAGAGAGATGAAGTTCAATCACTTCAAAAGCCCCACAGATTCAACCTACGGCAGGTTTGTGGTGCAGCCAGGAAACCATACAAGTGTTAAAAGCAGCAGCACCCGGCTTTTCCCCACCTCAAACCCATGCAGGGCTTTGTGCCTCCTCAACAGCTCAGTGTCTGTGTGCAGTCATTAGCTGTACCGATGCACACGATAAATACAGTTTTCTTCCCGCCCGTGTTGCAATGAGGGCCCTGCTGGAGCTGCCCGGGCACGCCTGGACTCCTGTGGTAGCAGCCAAAGAGGGGGAAAATCCGTGCCTGGATACAGCAAAACCTGTCTGCGAGGCTGTGGAGAGCCCAACACAACACACACGGGGTGTTTGCCGAGGACACAGAGGAGCACAGCTGACACAGCGCTGCTCTTTGCACCTTTATTGTTTTTAACCAGCCAAACGTTGCCTGACACTCACTTCTCCAGGGATACATTCCCCAAGTGGATGTTTCTAAAATGCCTCGTCCTCCATTACCCAGCCTCACACAAACGAGCTCATTAAGGCAGAAGAGGATAAAAACACCATCGCCATGTCCCAGCAGCGGCACAGCCCGGGGGGATGAGCTGGAGGGATGGCACTGAGCGACAGGGGATTGGCAGCACGTGGTAGTGAGAGCTCTGTGAAGCTGTGTCTCCCCTCCAGCATCCCTCTCAGTCGCTTCCAACATTTGCATGGCTTTTAGGGACAAAGGCCTGCCTTCGACTTCAGCATAGGCCTCAGCAGATTCCAGTCTAGTCCCCAACTGTGCTGCAAAAATATCCTGTGCAGCCCCTTCTTTGCTGTCCATCAGCAAAACACCAATTTTTGCAGTATATCCCTGCATCTGTGGTCCCTGGGCTGTAACCACACCACAGCAGGGGTGTCCTTTTGTGTGCAGAGCATGACCTGTTCATGCCCGGCTGGGGGTCCAGCGAGGTCCCAAACCTTCCCTGCACAGCACAAGCGTTCTAGCACAGGCTCTGCTGCTGCAAAACTGATGTTGAACGGATTTAATTCTATTTAAAACTCTACCCTGCCTCCACCACGCGGAACGCTGAGGAGAGAACTCAGATCACACAGACGAGAGGAGAAAAGTAATCGGAAACTATGCAAGCCAGTCACTTTCACTTCCCAATTATTAGCTTTACCCCTATTACTGTTTAAATAACAACACTAGTGACATTTCCTAGGATGAAGTGACATTTCTACAGGCAGAGAAACACAGCCCAAGCCTGGAAAGACTCCTGGGACTGACAGGATTGAAATCTGAACAGCGACTGGGGCACAAAACAATCGTGCCCAGCTGAGTGTGGTCAGTGTGCCCGGGGAAGGAGCTGGGTTGTTTGCTCAGAGGAAAATCCAATGCAGGCCCGTCCTTGAGAGAAGTTTTGCTTTATAAATGCCCCTGGCTCTCTCTTCCAAGACAGACCTCAGGCATTGCTCACATCTCCCACCACCAGCAACTGCAGCACAGGCTCAGAGCCAGCCCAGCCCTGACCCAGGCTGGCTTTTTGATTAAGCAACGTGTGCTGCTCTCAGGGCTTCCACTGTCTGATCCCCACAGTGCAGCCATGGCAATGATCGTTCCCTGGGCAATATTTGCCATCGTTGTCGCAGTCAGAGCGGGTTCCTGCTCAAAGGGAAGCTGTTACCTCTCCTGCCACGCCAGTGCTGGAGGCTGGGATGGATTCGATACTCCACGTTCTGACTGTAAAAGCTGGGAGCTGTGTGTGTCTGCAGAAAGCGTTTCCTTCCTCGGGTATCTACTTGAAAGTCTTTAATAAAACCCCGGAGTTCTTTTTCCCCAGGACACAGCAAGTCCATCAGGCTCAGCCACGCAGCCTTTTGTTCCACGTGGGCTCACCAGGCTGTGCACATTTAATCAGCATCCTCAGACGCCATCACAGGGGTTTTCCCCAACGCATCCTTCCTGATTTAATTGCCAGGATTGCAGCTGCCTCGTGGGAATAGCATTGCATGCAAGCAGCGAGGTGCATCCACCCCGATCTCTTGTGCTCACTCTGTGCTTCATCACAAGTGGTCTTTTCTTTCCCCCTTCGTCCTCCTCACTGATGTGCTCAGACCTAAAAAATCAGTGGTGTCACCCAGCCCAAGCACAGCACCCACCGAATCGCACCGTGGGCACGGCTGGAGCTGTCTGTGGGGCGGGAAATTGGGGATGGGGTAGTATCCAGTATGGCATACTTGCACTCTTGGATGTGCTTTGACGCAGGAGCTGCCCCAAGAAAAGGAGAAGAGAAGCAGGGGATGGACTCTGGTAAATCCATCCCATCCCCTTCCTCGCTCCTCCCCTTCCCAGGGCTGGACGAGGCGCCACACGGGGTCCGTTCAGGCTTCAGGCTTCTCCAAAGCGCTTTTTCCTACTGCATCACAAAACCCACACACCCACCCACCCATCCATCACAGTTGTCTGTGTGGCCAGTGTCACCCCCAGTCCTGTCAGCTTGTGAACATCCCCCTTCCACATCCACCCACCCAAAAGCAGATCGAGAAGATGCTCCAAAACCAACAGACCACATGAGCAAGGAATCTGTGACTGGAGACACCAGTCTGGCAGTGAACTCACGGAGCAGAGCACACACAGCCTGTAGTTTGTGCTTTTCTTGCGGAAAAGCCAAGTTTTGCTCAGAGTTTCCTTGTGCCAAAGCAGGAGTGGGTCAGCAGGGGAGTGGTGAAGCATCAGAGCCTGGAATGGGGAAGGAACATACACACAGAGGAGATTAATTATATCAGCTACAAAAATAGTTGCTATTCTAAGGTTAATGCTTGAGTGGTCTGAGTCAGAAAAAGAGCCAAAGGAATTATTGGCATCAGCGCTGGCTGCTCCCCCAGACAAGCCATGGTCACCGCTGGCACGGAGAGCCACCAAAATAGCTGCTTTTCCAGAAGATTTGAAAAAGAAAATGCCATTAGAGTGAGTTCAACATCCTGGTGCAACAACCACAAGCACAGGAATGCATCAGCTCGTCCTGGGGACACCCTCGGCTTCCCAGGCATCACCCGCATCTCAGATTACAACCATTTTACATACGTATGATCTCAACACTGCCAGCAGCTTTCAGCGGGACTCCACAGCTTCCAGCTCACCAACCAGGGTGTTCCTGAAGCTCTTTTAAGCTTGACAAGATGCGAGTGAGCTGCTCTTGCTTCGCCCCTGGTATCACTGCAGGTCACAGCAAGCACCCAGTGCTGGCATTTACAAACTGCTTTGATAACTGAGCCATATATGACTAAATAAGAAAGCCCTTAAAAATCAAGATTTAGGTTTGGGTTAAACCACTCCAAGACTCGGACTCCAGCAGCTCTACCGGCTATCACTGCTATAAATTAATTTCTATCGCACAACATTTTAATGCCAATACATCACATGGCTTCAGAGAAACACAACAGACACAGAACACACCAGGTTTTTGGGTAAGTGGCAGCAGGAATGGTGCCCTGCAGGCTCTTTCCCTAGGAAATGGAAGCGTAGACATTGAAATGAACGCCAAATGCAGCGGAAGGTCTGGAAATCACAACTGTGCCAGGGCTGCACGTACAGCTGTCGCTCGAGACTGACACGCAGCCGATGCGCTGAGCGCTACAATTTGCTACGCTATTAATTTCTCTGTTAAATTCTAGTTTATTTTTTAAAGCCTGTATTCTCTTTACAGCCTCTGGGGCTGTAATTGTTATGCTAATGTAGGAAGCCGGGAAGGGCGGCTGTGGTGAACTCATCAGCTGTTCTCCCGTTGCCTGCAGTTTGCAGGCAGCCCTGGGCTGAGACAAAGCCAAGCAGGAGGAGGTTTTGTGGATCTTCCTTCGATCTTCCTTCACGGCACATCACAAATCCCGGCTGGCAAGTGGGAAATCACCCTCGTTCTGCTCCTGCCGTCCTCGTCCTGCAGAGCTCAGCCCAGCCACCTTGAGCTTCGAGCCAAGGCTTGATTCCAGACAGGCTGAAAAGAAAAGGCTGCTGGTAAGGACAACCAAGGAGTGCTGTGCACTTTGTCTGGGTGAGATAAGATCACAGTCACAGAGGCAGCAGCAGCATTTTGCAGCAAAGACTCCCGGCAGCATCCACCAGCATTCTTGGGGCTGGAAAAGCTGTTCCCCACATTGTTCTCTGCACACTGTGCAGGTGACTGGAGCACTGCTCACCAGCGCTGCTGCCAAGATGCAGCAGGGTTTTTTAATAACAAGCCCCACATTTGTGAGAGAAGTGTCCTTAAATTTGAAAGACTGAGGTTTGGAGCAGAACAAAGCTTTTAAAAATTACACATACTTGTAAGAACCTTCAAAATAAAGGGAAGTCATGTGGCTTTCAGCTCTTCTGTGATCCTGCCCAGATGTTTGCTCCAAAGGCAGCTCAGTGTCCATTCTGTGCTGAGCTCTGAGCATGCAGAGGGCACAGGGAATGGGTGTGGTGGTGGGTTTCACACCACAAACCAGACAGAAATCAGCCTCTTGATTACTCATGAATCCTTCATTGGCTGATCAGCCCCTCGGTGCCTGGGGTCTGTCTGCTGAGAACATGTGGAGGCCGGGGCAGCTGCTGCTGACCTGCTCTGGTTTTAAGACAAGACACAAGTCCCTTGAGTAAGCTTTGTAGGCAAACTCTGCAGTCAGCAGTGATGTCTGCCCACCCAAATGCTACCCTGCAATCGGTAAAAACCAAACCAAACCACAACAATTCCCAAAACCTTCAAACATGCAAAATCGACCTGATTGACCTGTACCTATTCTTCAAAATTTTGTTGCTCTTTAAGAGTTTGAATTGTTGCCTCCCAAAAGGCTGCTCTGATTCATGGCAACACTCGGGCATTGTGTGCTTGGTAAATCCCAGCAGATATTTCCGCTCAGATTTTGCAGCAACAGTTAAAACCCTGACTGACTCAGAATACAGATTAGAGCACACACCAACCAGCTTCATTTCAACGAGTTCCTCCTATGGAGCTGCCAGGCTCACTCAAGGCATCTACGAGGTTTAACAGCAAAACTAAACTGACCCCCCAAACCAGGAATTATGCACGCAATATACTTCCCACTGAGATAAGCAAATGGAAAATGGCTGAGGCAGGCATTTCATCCAGCTCAGAGCCGACGAGGGGTCATTCCCTGCAGTGTATTTAGCAATGATTTGTCCAGCCTAGTGTTGATTATCTAAAACAACGCAGAACTGCCTCCATTTCTCCAGGGAGATTGTTTGCAGCCGAACTCATTGGCAAAAGGTTTCTCCTAACATCTTGTTTTCCTCTGCTTTCATTACCTCTCACCTCTCCAGAGCTCAGCCTTCAGCCACACTAATTCCAAACCCATTTCTGTGGGTTCCCCCCATGCAGCCATTTTGTACTGAGCTACATCTTCTTGGCTCTCTTTAATCATCACTTAGTCAGGCTTACAGCTTTAATTCTTGTAATCTTCTGCCATTGCCCAATTCCTTCATCTCAGTCGCTGCAGCTGTTCTTTGTAGCCCCTCCAATTTGGCTACCGCCTCCTGGTATGACATCCATCCCAAAATGAACAAGTTTGGCTTCTCCTGGGAGAGGCAGATCAATACCTTCACAGCTGTGCTGGGTGGAGGACTCCTTCCAGCTTCACAGAGCTCCTGCAGAACAAAGATCCTGAGCAGTTCAGGGAAGAGGCAGTTGGAGCACTGACAGTGACTCCTCCACACCCGCAGTAAGCAGTGGGTGCATTCTCAGGGAGAAGCTGGCGATGGGATATTGGGGGGATATTGTGCCACCTCACCAAAATGACACAGGGCTGAAGGCATAGAGAAGATCTGCACCCCAGAACAATGTCCTCAGGGACTTAAACCCCACAAACTTATTACTACACTTACAGGTGACCCAGGTTTTAACTGCTCCTTTCATCGAGGATGCTCCTGCCAAGCTCAGCACAATCATCCCAAGAGGGAGCAGTAAAAGGAATTTCACACCGTCCCTTCCATTTGGATCCTCACCTATTCCACCTGCCACTCCTGTAACAACCTCATCTCCCAGGCCTGTTTTGTTCTTTTTTTCAGGAATATAAGAGCCATCTCATGTATTGTGTCTCAGCCATCCCACAGAAAATATCCCACAGGGGAGAAGAGCCCCAACAAAGCAGTGTCACCCTCAATTACACCATTTTCCATGGATGAGAGGGGAGAAAAAGAATGGATGACATGCATTTTTTACTACTTAAGACAGAAGAAAGCCCTTGCCTCCTAACCAAGGGCCCCAATATCAGGATCAGCTGTGCCAATACAAGCTGTGTTATTACCTCTGCTGTACAAAGCAATTTGGTTTTTATTGACCACTCGCTATACAGGGCACTACAACACTCTCCCCTCATTAGAGCCTGTCAGTCAGAAGGCAAAGGAAGGCAAACCCAAGATTTAAGGAGAAGGCAGCTCTTTGTAGTCATGAAGATAACCTTGCTCGAGCAAAAGCATTGACAGCAGGCAGCCAGGACTGCAACGAGGAGCTGCAAATGATCAGACAGCTGGGAATTTCAGATGCTGGAAGAAAAACCTTAGTGCAGGTAGAACAATTTACCTCCTCTGGGCAGGAAAACGCCTACAAAATTGCATCCAAACACAGAACACTGAGGAAAGTTTTGTTAGCTCTGGTTTTGTTTCTTCTGCTCCCTGTGTAAGTCTGCCAGATGACCTCTGCTTGGAATAGCCCTCAAATACTGCGAGCTCTTCGTTGTGTCTCCTTAGAGAAAATGGTCAGAAATCAATTTTTCCACTGATAACTTCATTTAGTCTCCTTCTCAAGTGAGTGTTCCCACAATTTAGTCCCACCTTACCCACTCCACCCCTAACATTTCAGCTTTCTTTATGGCTGAGGGATGTTTTGGCTCAGTGCAGACAACTCTGGGGATGAGTCTCAGAGCTGCTGTCAGGGAATGCTAAGGGGGAATGTTTTAAGGCCAAATACACAACAGAAAGAATATGCAGAGGATGTTCAGTTTGGAGAAACCTGCATTAAAGAGATTTAGGCCACTCCAGTGCAACAACCAGTGACCACCTGCATCAGGAAAGTTTGTTCTAACCTATGGTGGGGTAGTAGGAAATCCAAGTTCCAAGAACTTTTTATAGTTTAGCTCCCTGGTAAAACACCACCCACCCAGAGGCTTGAGGCAAAGCAGAACTGGCTGCTTGGGAGGTGCAGGGTACAGAAGACAGGCTATTTCTGGCATTACCCCTCAGTGGCAGGATAAGAACCACAGGCTGAACTGTAAGAAACATCTTGAAGACTCGAATTTCGTGCTGAAGGACATATGCTTATGAGGGATGGGGGATTATCAGGAAGAACACTTCACAGGAATGCTGAGCCCTCCTCATCCCTGCCAACCCAACCAGTTTGTAGAACTGAAATGCAAGGTCAGATCTTGACACCTCAAGAAGAGCACAACTGCAGACATCCCAAATCACCATCAGTCTAACCTAGTGTGGCCAGATCTACCAAAGATATTACTTTAATAGTAAGTTTCTATCCTTAATTTGTATCTGGACACCGAGGTTCAAAGCAGCAGCTCCTTGTCTGCCCTTGCCTGGCAAGCTGACACCAGAGACCACAGGGGCTGGAGAGCAGCAAAAAGCCTGGATGCTCCTGCACTCCTGCCTTCCTGAGACTGCAGGAGACACAGAGACACTGAGAGACACTTTTGTTCAAGACTCAGCCCACAAACTACTGCCTAAGTTCAGCTTACAAACCTAAAAGAGCAGCTGGGCACTTACAAGCACAGCTCCAGTACCTGGAGCTCAAGAAAAGGCACCTCAGTGAACCTCACCGGGTCACTGACAGGAAAGCTTTTTCCTTCAAAAGAAGTTTTCCACACAATTTTTGTGATTTGACCCTGTATCCATGATGCAGATGTTGATGACTGGAAACAGAAGTTGAGCACAGGGAAATGCAGACTTTGGGATCAATGGGTCAGCTTGGCTGCTGGCAGTTCAGAAAGAGAAAATGAGATGCATTAAAAACTTCTTTCTGGTCAATCTTTATTTTACACATTTGCATCACAGCAGGGAAACCAAGTTACACAGACTGTCCTGACTTGTCTCTATCTTGCTTTTTGTCAAATACTGTTTGCTGTTCTTTTAATAAAGTTTAAAAAAATACTGAAAAAAATCCATTTTTACATCTGAACAGGAACTGAGGAATAGGATATTTACAGGTCACCAAAACCCCAGGAACTGGACCTTGCTGTACACAGAAAAGTCTTTTTTAGTTCTTCTGGAGGTCATTTACTAAATGAATTCAAAGCTACATTGTACAAGGTGCCCTAAAGCTGCTTAATGACACAAGAGGATCTAGAATTAATTATTAATAGTTTCTAAAGGGCAAGGGAAGCTATTTGGACCCATACTCTGTTTTGATAGAGCAGCTACCAGCTCCACTGGCTAGAGGATGAAGTGCTTCTGATGATGTGGAGGTCGGACTCTACTTTAATACATAGAGAGCAGAACACTGAGCAAAATCCCACAGGGAAATATTTAAGAATTGTCCTTTCTAGAGGATTGCTGCAGTCAAAACAAATGGGTTCTTGAGCCAGTCATCCTACAAGGAGTGACTCTTTTCTCAGCCACTTTCTTCCTACACCACTCAACATCTGAGTATCAGTATTTTCCTAAATCCTGTTCCAGCCACTTGGGAGCACAGGTCATGTGCAGTTCCCCCTAGATCATTGCTATATCCAGGCAAGAAACCATAAAAGGGAAAACGTGCAACTTCCCAATATTGCTAAGGAAAAGTGATTAATCAGCCCCAAACAGTGTTGTATCCAGCAGCTACAAAAAAGAAGCCAAATTAATTCAATTCAGAACAACGTTTTACAGCAAATCAACCCCAGGGAACACAAAGGAACATTGGTCAAGTGCCTCTGGGCAGCACCACATCAGCTTTCATGAAATACTGAGGCTACTGATGCTACACACAAGGTCACAGTTTCAGTGTGAGTCCCACTACATTGAAACCTCACTGCACCTCCCACTCCTGCAGATCACAGCTCCTCACTCTTTATACATGGTGAAAAATGGGCACGTGCTCTATGAGTGAAGTAGAGATCATAACACAGGATCTATAAAACATCTGCTTTAAAGTGACAGCAGTCTGTTAGCTGGCACGACAGGTCAAATTGAAGGAGACAAACCAGGTAGGCTAAAGGAAGAAAGATTTTCTTCCCTCTCCTTAACAAGTAGGGAACTCCAGTTCTCAGAGCTCAACAGAGCCTGTAATACCCAATATTTGCTTCAAATTGGGCAGTTTTCAAATAAACAACAAAACCCCCTCCCTTCTCATCAATTTGATTGCCAGTGGCTCAACTGCTTTTCTCTAAGAGGAGCACACAGTAAGGAAAAAAGACTTAACACTAAAAATCTTCCACGGGACTTCCACCAGATGTGCACACTGGAGTGATCAGGACATGCTCTTTCATGGCCAGAAGGAACATTACAGTGCTCAAGGATACATGGTGGATGCACACTCATGCTAGAGAGAGTCCACTTAGCTTAGAAAAAATACATCTTCCACACTATGAGCTCCAGACAAAATGCTGCAATGCAGCAGATTTTTACAACATGCTCTCCCAGGGTATGCCAGCATGGAAATCCAGGAACAGGGCACTCAGCTGGAGGGAAACACTGAACAATGCACTGCACACATCATGACATGCCGAGTTAGACGACAACATGAAAGAGCATCTTAATAGGACAGCATGTGGCTTCTTCAACTCAAACTGCTCCACCCCGAGCAGGCAGCAGCAGTGTTCCAGATGACCCCATTATGTCTTGCTTTCTTTTAGTACGTCTCTTGATGAACCATCAAGGAAAACATTTTCCAGCATGAAGAATGCAAGAGTCTGGCAGTTGCACTGCAAGGAGGCTTCCTCTGGAAGACAGCCTGCTGAGCAGCTACGGCAGGGAGGAGGCGTGCAGCCGTGGCATGTGCATGCATGTCAGCATCCACAGGGATTTATTGGGCCATAACCTGCATTACAAGCGAAGACTGAACCAATCTCATTTTTGTCTGCAGAGGGGACCGAGTGCTCCTCTGCAGCAACATATGGGAAAGCATTCAAACCATTTATTCCCATTGCACCAGACCTGCTGTTCCAGGGCTCCTGTCACTCTGCTGCTGGGTACTGCCAGGCAAATGCTTCAGCTCCTCACTTTCAGTAAAAGCAGCGACACGGGAAGTAAAGCTGCATATCCCTAAACGATCTGTAATCCACAACAGCTCTTCTCGCTTCCCTCCCTGTGAGAGGCAGAGCTTCCTACCAGATAAGCAGCCATCAGCATGTGAAAGGCAAGCGCTGGTTATCCTGCCTGGGAAGCTCCAAGCTGCTGCACTCCACTAGCCCTGGAGTCATGCAGTGCCAGCCATGCAGCTGTGGGTTTGCCTGGTAAGGAGGGCAGGGAGCAGTGCTGTCTTTGATGCTCTGCAGTGCAGCACTCACTGCGCGGGAGAGAAGCACAGCTGCAGCCATCCTCTGCACCCTCCAACATCCCAGCTGTGTCCCACCCTTCACATCCATCATACACCCCTGCACGACACTCTTTGTCCCGCTCCAAGGAATTGCACCAGAGAAAATTCACTTTGGAAATGGCCGCAATAAGAATCTTTTGGTTTCTGACTTGGCCATGATTTTGATTTTCCTTCCTAATGCTCAGGTCTGACCGTTTCCTGCTGCTTGGCATCCTGTGTAAAGCACCAGCTGAAGCTGGTTGTAGAGCTGACTGTTGAAGCTCAGGGCTGAACTTGGAAAAAGCTCTTGTAAAAAAATACTTCCAGACTACTGCTGTGGTTTTTCATGCCAAGACAAAAAGAAGTGACCCGGTTTTTTTGGCCTTTGACTGGTGAGCCAGGGACTTGGCAGATAAACCTACACCATATGCAACTTTAGCAAAAAAACTGCATATAAAAAAAAAGAGAAACCTGAGACTAAGGTACAGCACTTGCCAAACTGTCAGCTCCACTAATGCTGAGGTATGGAACAGGCAGCTGTTTGGAACCAGCTCAGCTCTCCCTGGGATCACAGCATAGTCCTCGTGGTTTTCGGTGAAATGCCACAGCCATGACAATTTCACATCTCATTCACAAAAGGAATTAACAGGCTCTAGAATAGCATCATCCAGATGCACTTTGTTCCTGACAGCACATCCTTACATACCTCAGTGCCAACACACTTCAAGTCTTCAGTGGGTTTCTCTGAACAAACTTTACAGCCTGTCTGAGCAGCCCTTTGGATGGAGTGAGTGACACTTCCCAGGGACAGAGTAACTGCAGAGGAAGAGTTTTGCAGGTATTGCATTTAAGTGTGTGATGAGCTGGGACTGCCTGTTTGTTCATGGTCCAATTTCTCACACTTCAGCTATATAAGCAGATTTCTTCCTACAGAAGGCCTAAAAGGCCCATAGGTCACCAAACAGCTTTTCCAGTGGTATAGGATCTCTTCCCACTAAAACTGTCTCACTGCAAGGCAATGACAGCAAAGTCAAACTATCACTGCTGTGATTACTGTGAAGTTACAGCTGAGGAGGAAAACAGAAGGACTCTGTAGCCAGAGACAAATGCTATTCTTGTGCTTTATCTGAAGAGAAAGCAGTTCCAGGTATCAAAACAGGTAGATTTGTTTCTACCATTTCCATGGTGCACAGAACCAACACCTGGGAAAAGAAGTGGCAATGGGGGAAAGTGATGCTGCTCCTCAAACAGCAAGTCTTGGTACAGACAGCTCACCAAGAGCTCTGCAATCCCTGCTCAGGAGTGAGGAAGTGGTTCAAGATTCTAGAGGAAATCCTCCTTCTCAGCTTGAAGAATAAAATAACCTAGTGGCTAATAAGTCTCTAATCAGCTGTGCCCCAGAAATGTAGTTCCTCCAAAAAACCAATTCCTGAATGAGTCTGTAAGTGATGCTGGCACATCCAGAGCTCTGATGATGCCTCTCCCTGATACCCTGGCAGAAGCACTTGGCTCAACAGCACCACATGTCAATGTCTCTGCATGAATATTAAGGCTTCAGTGGGTCAGCGACTTATACTTGATTTATTTTTGTTAAAGCTAATCCTCATTTCACCAGCGAGCCACTTCCATCCTCCCCCAAATTAACACCCATTCTCAGTCTGGACACCAACTGCCCTACTGACAATCCCAGGGACTACAGAGCAAACACACGTAGCATTTTGGAACGTCTCTGTAAAGACTCCACTGCAAGCCTGCAGCTAACAGTCAAGGATTCCACATTCCCCTGCATCAAGGTTCTGGTCATAATCTTCTCCTCTCCTGACAGAAAAAAACATTTAGGACTGGGAGTCACAGGTGCCAGTTTTTGGTGGCAATACCACTTTGACCAGTTCAGCTCATCTCAACCAGCATTGTCATTAATCCTACACAGCCAGAGAGGTACAAGTAGCCATCCAGAGAGGCCCAGTAACTCAGGATAACTGTGAACCAGAGATTTATGCTGTAGTAAAATGGCTAGACAGATTTCCATTGGAGAGTCTGGTACTGTTTATACTGTGCCACAAAGGAGTGACTTTTGAAATACCTTGAAAATATTTTATGAAGCAAACCAAAGTGCTCTGGGTCACAGCTTGAAAGTAAACATTTAGGCAGACCCCTAAAAAGCAAGCATCAATCTTACACCTCTTTTGTACTTCTTGTCAGGTGGGAGTGAGTCAAGAGCAACTCCATGGACAATGGAGAATGTACATAAATGCTTATTGCACTATGGGCTTAGTGCTTTAATGGAGAACAGTCGCTCATTTCCTGTATAGCAACACATCTGAAAACCTGACTTTCAGGTGGGCACCTGCAGGGGTAAGACAAGAAGATACTTATCACCTTTCACACTTGTATGAGCAGTGGCAGAAGTCATCTGATCCAACACCCGTTCAGTCTCAAATAACTGCAGTTGTTCCTATCTATTTGTTTTGCAATGTTTTGTCCAAGCCAAAAGGAGAGTTTATAAAAAGAAAAAAAAATACTTACATGTCTTTATCTTCTTTTCCCACCTTCTGACAGGCTTTGCAAGTCCCAGCATTCATGTTACGTAGCAAGTGTGTGTGTGTGTGTGTATATATATATATGAGCATTATATAAAATATATTCTTTACATACACACTGAAGATCCCTCTTCACATTAGCATTACACATTCTGAAGAACTCAACAATTCAGAATAAAGAACCGATCCAGAAAAGGGGGAAAAAAAAAATAAGCTACCCAAAATCCCTAGGAAAGCTTCATACTCCTTGCAGGTACCGGGAGATCCCATTTTCTTACGATCAAAGGAATAGTTATATTTCTGCACTGCTTTGCTCCCCCTAGACACACCCCACTCTGCAGTTTCAGTGGTGGGGAGTGCAAGTTGCTCCCTTTCCACTGAGAGTATTATTAATAAATTAAAAAAGTTTCTCTGAAAGTGCTGCCTTAGTCCAGTCCATCATGCCGTGCTTTCCCATTCGCCCTGAGGCTCTGCTGAACCATTCACCACCTTCTTGACCTTCTTCATGCCCTCCATTACTCCTGAAGTCGTCACCCTGGAAAAGAAGAGAGAAGCATCAGACCTTGAACTGTAAAATCCATTTCAGCAACAGCTCACACCCATCTGCCTGTGCCTATCAAACAGCAGTTCTCACATCTCTTTACCCACACTGAGCAGTTTCCATGTTTGATCTCTTGTATCATCTTGGACACAACACAGATGGGCACTGGAAGCACAGCCACTGTCCTTGAGCACCTCAAGGCCCTTCCCATCTATCATTAAACTAAAGCAGCAAGTAATACTGGCTCATACTTCAAACAAGGTAACAGGGATGGTTAAACAGTTAAACCAGGTGTTTATTTCCTAAATTTGAGCAGTTCAGTTAAAACCCCGTTTTACTATACAGCTGATCACCCTTATTTCTGTGACTTCCTTCTATATTTTAATAAGTACAACATATTAAACAAATACACACGCAGTGGGACAGTGCCCTAAATGAACCTTATGAGATTAATGCACATCAGCTCCTCTTAAATAGCAAAATGAGCAGCAACAAAACAGAAGTGAGAGGTCATCATTTTTATACCATCCAAGTCTGGATTTGTCATGGCAATCTGACCATTGAACTACAAAGCCTCACCAGACCATTCAACATTAGGTAGACTGAACAGTTTATCCAGGCAGAACAGCACCATTCCTCTTGGAACTGCCTTGGCTCTCCAACAGCTCTTCAGCTCAGCAGCTTTTCTTTGCTGCTACACAAAACAGGCAATTTGGATGCACAACACATTTCCTTTATTCTTCTGCACAGTGTGATTCTCATTCCATACAGGTATTTTTTTCCCCCACAAACATGCTACAAAGGTTATTTTGGATGCTGAAGGTAAGAGTGCCAATAGCTCAATGCATTCCCAAGGGATGCCTGGAAGCACACACTGACCTGTCCTGTTCAAAGCTGCTGCCCCTGTTGGTCTGTGAGTGCTTTCACCTGCTGTTTACCATGTCAGAGTGCTTTATTTGATCAGAGCTGCTAACAACATCTCCCCAGCATCACCCTAAGAGGAGAAGGCATCTTCAGATAACACTCTTCTTCCCTTAGTTCCATGCTAGATTCCAGCTTTTGTTCATGTACTGTAAAAATAATTTACTCAGCCTGCTGTGTTCAGTGATATTCCAGCAGTGGCCATACTGGGATTGTCAGTGGTTCAGACACTTTAGAGTGGGCCTAGATGAGCTTGGACTTGATAGGAAAGGGTCACAAGAGTACAGATCAAATAACTTTATTCCCTATTAAAATAAAAAAACAAAACTACAGATAAAAGTAAGCAGGTTGCTTAAAGGAGAAAGATGGAATTAGTAAATGATTAACATTTCCTAGAAGAGGTCAAACTAATCAGTAGAGAGACATGTAGATCTTTTAAGTTCTCCCTGTTGACAAAGGTTTTCCCACAGACATATAAGAAAAAATCTGGGGAAACATAAGCTAGGCAAAACCAAAGTAGATGGATAACTAATTGAAAAAATATGCATTGAGATATACTTAATGGTTTCCTGTCAAAAATGTAAGAACATTGAGTGTGGTTCCAGAGAGGCCTGTCCTGGGTTCACTTCTACTCAGTATTTTCAGTAATTGCCTGGGTAATGGAATAGAGAACTTGCTTATTAAATCTGCACAAGACACTAAGAGCTACATATTGGAGGACAGGACTAGAATGCAGAAAGATTTTGGCAAATCGAAGTAAGGGTCTGAAAAGTACTGGAGGATGCAGCAAGACAGCTACAAGTTTACTCTTCAGAAATAATCAACTTCTTAATTACAGAACGAGGAGATAAGTATCCATTCCTCAGGGAGGAGCTGAAGATTGCCATGAACTGCAAACCAGAAATGAGCACCTAACACAGCAAGGCAGCAGCAGACACACGGGGATATACAAAGAGGTGGTTTACACATACATGACACCAAAATTGTCCCAACACTTGAGTCACAGCTGGGAAGATCCCACCTGGCACACAGCCTGGATTCCAGCAGGGCACTCTAATGCCATTAGAGAGCCACTGCACACCAAGGTGGTGACAGGAGTAATGTGAGGTTATGGCTAAGAGGGAATGATCCACTTCCCATGTTTTTATGGGACAGTTACACACTGAAAGTGCAGGCAGATCCACTCATGTCCTTTGCTACCACAGAGGCCATTTACTGTGTACCCCCCCCCAACAGCAAATAACTGGGAGAGATTTCTGTGTGGATTCTCCAACAGTGAAGGTTAAAGCCCATCTGAAGAGTTGAAGAGACTGTTCTTGTCTCGTGACAAGTGCATGAAGTAGCTCTCAAGTTCCTCCTTTTCTCAGATTGTTCAGGTCCAACAGGCAATTCCTCTCACTGTCAGTCCAGCCATCACATTTTAGTGCCCAATAAAATAAGGGTAGCAGCACCAAGACCAAGCACACTGAAATCCTCATTACTGTCCTCGGAACAGTCTCAGCACTTCAGCTCTGACCTGCAATACAGCAGGGAAATGTTCCTCACCTGCAATCTGCTGAACTGCATTTCCAGCCCACAAATCAGAGCAGTTAAAATGCAACAAATCCTTCCTACTAAACCATCCCTCTCCAGAGAGCATTTCTGTGCCTGCCAGAGGGATATCCATCACAAATGAGGCAGAGGAGGAGTTCCCCAAGCACTCCATCACACAGTGGTATGTGCTGCAGAGATTTCATGGGGTTTATTTTTCTCCTGCATTGTATCCAAGGGATCAAGGAATGGCTAAACATTCACAAGTACCTCCAGCTCTCCACAGTGGTAGATCTCAGCTGTCTTTTCTCCTGTTTATTTGTTTTATAGTCCAACAAGAAACACTGCAATACTGGCAGCAGCGAGCCCTTACAATCTATTGCACACTGGAGTCAAAACTGATCAGCCACAGAGCAAAAAAGCTGATTTCTGCAAGGGAAAGATGTGTTAGGTGAAGAAAATCACTGCTAATGGAGAGCACCATGAATCAGTCTGCCATGAAGCAGAACCTGAGAGAAAGCAGAGAAAAGCAACCAAGCAGGATGTCAAATCTCAGCACAGAATAAGCTGCCTCATGACACAGAGAGAAACTCCAGATCCCAAGGCATAAGCAAAGATCACTGTTACCACAACAGTTCCCTGTGTTGAGGCTGTTTTGGGTGTTAAGGAGAAGCAAAGTCTCCACACACTGAGTAAGATGGATTTACTGACTTGAGAACAATGGTTCCTTCTCCTGCAATTCCTCCTCCCATGGAAATATCTTAACCTCCCATGCATGTATGAACATCATTCTCACCCAAGACCTGTAAAAGAGCACTTTGATACCCAGCATACAAAGCCAGCTTAACAAGTTAATGAAATTAAAAAAAAAACCCAACGCAAAAATTCTTCTTTTCCCCTTCCTCACCCCCAGCTCATCTACTGTACTGTTTATATTTTTGTGTTCATGCCCCAGAAATGGCATTAGGACTGGAAGCCTGACAGCTCTTTCTGCCAAGTGTGGCTGCACCTCTTCAAGCAGGGAACTTTAATCTAACAAACTGTCAGTGACAAGCCCACGTACTGACAGAACTCAAGAGGCTGCCCAGGACAGAATATACAGAAAGCCACTTTGCTGATGATGAATGGCTATTGAACCTGCTTGAAAAAGGACAGACAGGTCCTTAGCTCAGCTTTAGCCACACTCTGCTCCCCGCCAGGACAACTTCTGTTGAGCCTGGAATAACTGAAGAGGTTCCTGCAAAGTCTGTGGATTCTTTCCCCAAGGCAGAGTTACATTTGCTATTCTTGATTTGTATTTTATTCTTGAGAGTTACACGGACTTACAAAGAGAGGATTTGTACCTTGTGTTGCTTCTGTCATAGACACCTAATTTGCAGATTTTTCTTGAAACTTTGCAGATTTCCAGTGTCCTAAACAATATTTACAATTTCTGCCAGACCGAGCTTTGTATCATTTGCAATGCATGAAAACAGACCCAAGCTAGAGAGCTGCACTTAAAATGTCCTATTTTTTTTTTCATGGAAGACAAGCAAGCCTGGAAAAGAGGTTTGATACCTCACAGCTTTCCCCTCTGTTGGCTCATAGAAATGTTGAGTCTAAAGGAACTGAATGCTTCTGTTCTAGAGAACCTGATTTTAAACAGAAACCCCCTGGGAGAGGAAAATAACCATAAAACTGACATAGCAGAACACCATGAAGTTTGCAGGTTTTTAGTTTCTGCCATAGCCTGTGAAGACAAGTGGGTATTTATCACATGAAAGACAAAACACTCATGCAGTGGTTAGTCAGGACACTGTCAGGCATTTAGTCACCTGCTCAAATAAACCCAGGTATTTTTTTCCCACCCCAGAAACAGCATTTAATATTTATAAACACAAAAATAGGACAGCCAGACCAAATCAATGAGAAATTTCATACACTTTCATTGCAGTGCTTCACCTGTCACAGAATGTGTATAAACTCTGTTTTTCAAATATCTACAAACTTAATCTTCCTGATGGAGCTGGGGAAGGGAGAACCAGACACAGATTATACCCTGCCAAGTGCCCAAATGGAATAAAACTTCTGGTGAATCAGATCAGAAAAATTCAAGCAAGGCTAAGGGAAACAACCCACAAAGCACAACAATGGAAATTCCCAAGGCAAAGAGCAAAATGCCTTACTAGGAAAAGCCTCACAAGGAATTCTAACCCGTGAGTTTTTAGCAATGTCTATCTCACTAGGGTGAGATGTAAATCACTGAATTAGTTCATTAAACTTTTTCCAGCTCATTTCTGGCAGTTTCTCCTAAATTTAGCAACTTCTCAATTGACTAAAATCACTGTATTTGAAAGGTGTCCTATTATTAGTCCTAGCAAAACCCCCACAAGCAAAAATTCATTAAGCACGTAATGCAAAGCTGAAATTCGCTCTAACAGGCAGAAAGGAGAAAAGCTTGTTTTGGTACAATCACAAATCCTGCCAGTTCAGACAGTGACTTCCTGATGTGAATGCTTTTTTATCAAACAGCTTCCAAACTGAGACCAGTTTCTTACATAAACCACTTCAACACATGTAAGTGATAGTGATTTTAAGGTCACTACCCACTAGTTGGATTCTACTTGCAAAAATGACAGATTTTCCAGACCCAAAGCAAAAATAGCTAAGCATTTAAAAAGATCTTTGTTACTAGCCATATTTCTGAGAAGTTAAACTCCTTACATGACATTTTAGTCTGGATTCTATGATTCAAACCTCCTTGTAGCAGTTTTCCAATAAGATTCATTTCTTTATGAGCTAACTATGACAGCAAACACATTTGGACTTTTTTTGCCTCTGTAATAAAAAGAGTGTTGATTTATTTCACCCAGGTAAAGGAGATTTGCCAAATTGGAAAAAACTCATAGGAACAGGCTTCTGAGCCTGTACATGCATTGCAATTATGCATCAAATGTATAACTACCAAAGGATTAGGTTAGCTCTGCTCCTGTGAAGGCAGCAGACTCTGGGGCACCTAAAGCTGTATTCAACACTCCTGGCAGGCTGAATTTCTTAGGGCATTTTTAATTAGACATTCAAAAATGCCACTCATGTTTTAAGTCCTCAGAAAAGCACTGCAAAGAAAATGACAGGGACTTAAGGCTGAGCCCTGCTAGATAATTTTTCCAGACTAGCTCAGGTCCTGAAGCATTTGTGGTGCCTCGTGGTTTTCCAGCAGGGAATAAACCAGGGAAGAGTATTGATAAAAATCCATCTCCTTGGCTCAGTGCTGCTTCAGGTATATTTTTGCAAAGCTATATGCTGAACACCAAAGCAGAAGGGACCTTACACCCTGTTCATTTATTTATTATTACATTATTTTTATACATCTATTATTATTTATGTTCTATAGATTGGTGGGTCATTCTTGTTTTTCCTTTGGGTTTTTCTATATAGAAGCATTAATGATGATCTGTAAAACTCATTCATGTTCCATGACCTAAATTAAAATTAGAAGCTTTCTTACTTGATATTTTCATGGGCATCTTTTTGCCCCATGAAAAGCTTTACCAGCCTATTCCACACTACTGCAATATCCAGGTCAGAGGCTCCTATGCACACCACAAATCTCTTTACACACACCAAAACAGACACCTCATCTTTAAATGTGGGCAGATCCTCATCTTTGTCCAAGAAGGATTTAGAGAGATTAAAGTAAACTGGTTTTAAACACTACTTTTCTCAAATCAAGTGAAGAGGTAAATAAAAGGGGAGAGGGGTTCTTACACAGCTTCCATCTCCAAGTCATCCTCATCATCTTGAGAGAGCTGTAGGTAAGGGTTGTCTGATGCTGGACGGAATTTGTACCCAGTAAGGACAAAGAACACAAGTGTGGCCATTTCATCCAGCAGCTGCAAGTGAAAACACAAGATTGAAGTTCTGTCCTGCAATGCTCTGTGCTCACGAAACATTGCTCCTCATTCATAAGGTTCAAGGTTTAATGGCCAAGAGGACTGGGCCACAGCAGAAATAAAGTAATTCCTGTTCAGTTGTCATTAATCCCAAGCGAAAGGCTGTCAAATCCTTTGTTCTTTCAGTTTTCCCTGTCACTTTAAATACAGTTACAGTTCCATCCATCTCTCTGGAGCTTTCAAAGAACTATGGCAAGACTTGGCTTTTAAATGGTGGTGGGGGGGGAATCATCCCTATGTTGCTTGTTAATGTATTCCAAGGACTCCCTGCACAGTTACTGGGATTATATGTTAAGAAACCAAGTATTTAGAAGTCCATAGGTAAAAGAAGCCTGTGGATAGAAGAGCAAAAGCCTATTTCCCTGACTCCCTGGGGCTTCAATTACATAGAGCAAACCTGACTAATTTTTTCCTCCTTTATATATTCTTGATTAATTTCCTTCAGACATTTTTAAATTGAAAGACTAAAAATCAATAATGCAATTACTTTCAGACATCTCATGTATAATCCAGCAGCCTTGCTGGACAAACACAAAACTAAGGATATGTTTATTTCACCTTAAGCATATCAGTGATAAAAAATCAAGAGGAGGCAGGGTGCAGCACTATGCTTTGAGATTTTTACTACAACATGAGGAACAATTTATGAGATTTTGTTGTGCAGTTATATTTAAAGAATAATAGAGAAAAAACATCAAGAAATGGATGTATTTTCCTTTGCTGGCAAATACCTGGTACAGCCATTTCCACTGGAATGGAACAGCAATCTTTATGAGAATTGCAATGATCCGTGTGAAGTAAATGTAACACACAATCTGGGAAGGAAAAGGAGAAAGCATGAGAACAATAGCACCGTCCTTATAGAACCTCTTTACCCCAGAGAAATAGCTCAAGCAATTCCCAGACAACTCATTATGTCAGACTAGCCTTATTATGCTCCTCAATAAACATGGAAGAATCAGGCTGAGGGTTCTACTGCTTGTTGAACATCCAATAACTCAAGCTATTGGTAACATACTCAAGTTACAGCAGGAAATGCTTTAAGTATTACGATTTCATAGAATTTCAAGAATCACAATTGTAATTTATTACTCTTGCCACTTAGAAGAGCTTGAAATGAGGCCGTTGGAAATCATTAAGAAGCCTGTGTTCTCCTGGGAAACGTACTCATGGCTCCCACTGACTTAATCAGAAACGGCACACATGCATCTCCAGGCACCATTTGGTCCCAAGTTTAATTTTTAGCAAGTTTACAGTACGTTATTCAAGCCCATCAATTCAACTGGCAGCTCAAGCTGTCTCCAGAGGAAATCAGGAAGCATTACAAATAGCTGGAATTTAAAGAGAGACAGAAGGATACAACCATTAGGAGAAAAAAAGGAAGTTGCTTTTAGGATTGTAAGCCAGCTGACCAAGATGCCAAAGCACAGCAGTGCCAAGAGCCTCTACCACATCCACCAGCTGTAGTAGTTTCCAAGAAGTATTCCACCAAAAGCTTTGAACAGCTTCCAAGTTCCCCACATGCATGTGTGCAGGTGTTTTACTTACCATGACATAGTAATGTCTGAAGAGCTTCAACTTTGCTAGGTTAATGGCAGCTATCAAGAGAACACAAAAGTCCATCAGAAAATTGTTAACATGAGACAATTTCTTTTGATGCCTGTCTGCAGGGTAGGCAAGTGGTCAAAACTATGGCTCAGGTAATCCCAGGCTAGAAGGATTTGTCCTGAGAAGTGCCAGCCTGGCATGTCCACATACAGGATAACTCCCAGGCTGGGGTGAATTCATTCTTAAAAAGAGAACTGAGATTGTTTTTACAGTACATTTTATATGCACACACTCTGCAATACAGAACCTTCCTCTACCTGTATACAGCCAACTACATACTGCCACCTCACTCCTGCCAGAAGGGCCATGCCACCTGACCCTGCCTCCTAGAACATCCTGTCTTTTCTAGAGCCCTCCCTGACCTGCTCTGTGCCTTCAGCTGAGCTGAGCAACTTCGAGGTAATCACAGCTCTGGGAACCACTGCATCTTGCTGAAAAGCACTTTAATACCTAAGCAGGGTCCTCTATCATTCGTGGCTCAGCCACAACTCACAAGTGAAACAGGAAATCATCCCAAACAGTTCCCCACCACGTGTTTGAGTCGCAGCCACGCAAGCCAAGCCCCAGGCAAACCTGTGTGTATTGCACAGATCACATCGGCTGGAGCAGCACAGAACACTCATGTGAACCAGCTGAGGTCAACAACAGATGGAGCAGCTGTCAGCTCTGGTCTGAGAGTCAGCTTTTAGACGTGCAGCAGGATTACAAACACAGGCCACTGACGCTTTTGTGACAACATGAGAGGCAAAGAGTCCAAGATATGTTGACAGCATACAGAGACACAGTTTAGAGCCAATGAACATGAGCTGCCAGTTAAAAAATACTGCCACATATTTACTGGTGTTCCCTCCAAGTCCTCATAATGCATTTATCAGATGTGGAAGTGCAATACATAGAGTTCACCTGCACCCCCTCACAGGACTCACCCACTGCAAAGATTTATAAAAGGCTGCATATATTTGCATGTAAGGTCTTCCAGGTTCACAAGAGAGCAAAAAGCAGTATTTCAGATGAGGGAAAGGAGGGCTAATAGGTCCCAAAGAAATGCTTCACCTCCTCTGACAAAAACAAAGCAGCTTTTCTTATGCAAAGGAAATGCCAAATGTACCACTGCAAATAAATTCCTGTAGGTTCCCCTGCAGAAACTACAGTAAAGACAGACAGCATTCTGTTATAAAACTACTTTTAATAATCTAGAGATCAAGAGTCCCTTTCCAGTTTACCTTTAGTGTTCCAGGGGAACTACTGAAAGCTACAGACACCTTGAGCCAGATACAAACCCTCCCCCAGCAGACACACTCTAAGAGCAGCACCTGACCAACACAAGGCATGAACTGACTGATGACCTAAAGTTAAAAGCTCTTCCTAATAGAATTGCTGAAAGATTAAAGCATGTAACTATGCATGATAGGTGCACTGAATTGTGAAACAGGGAAGCAATATTGTCATATTTTAGAGGAGAGCTGCATTAAGTGTGACCAGGAAGATCTTGTGATTTCCCACACACTGGTTTGCACACAGAAGGATCTATTTTGAACTCAACGCATCCAACTTCAAGCACTGCCACCAGTTGGTGCACTGACAGGCCAGCAGAATTACCAGGCTTTGTAGCTGAAGGAACACCAACTCAACAGCTGTGATTCAAACTGCCAGTCTATCAGTGCTTTACAGTCAACACCAGCGAGCTGGGGAGTCATTCCTGGTGGATTCAAGCACTGCATAGGATGGGAGGACAGCAAAGCCAAAGATCTGACTGCCAACTGAAGTGTTGTAATTCCACCTCTCCCAGCTGATGGAGCACAGCTCCACATCTCACCTACTCATCATGATAATCAATAGCAAGGAGTCATAAATTGGTATATGCACATGTCTAGAATGCCTGAGCATGGGAAAGAAAGGCAAGGAGAGGAAAAAAAGACAACCACCACCAAGGAGAAAGGCTAAGGAGTCACCTGTGGGAGCTCACTTGCTCTCGTCAACTGCAGCAATATTTCTCTCCACTTTCAGATACGTAAGTCAGCATTAATGCATGGCTACAAAATTCTGCCAGTTTTTTTTTAAACAATTCAAAGTTACAGGACACACTGTTCTGGAGAAGAATCTAAAATCATCATTGCTTGGCATCAGCAGCCTGTGAATTGCTTCTTCACAGGCTGAATGTGCTCCAAGCAGTAATACTGGAGTCTTGCTATCCTGGACACTCAAAGATTTCTGTCCACCTCAGCCTGGCAGCCCAGACAGTGACAGCAGCATTTACAAGGAGCAAGGCTCAGCCAGCAGCTGTCACTTACAACTTGAATCACTTGCAACCCGAACCTGTACGGCTGTGATAACACAGCAGCAATCACAGCATGCAGTAAAGGTTGGGTAAATTTGTATTTCGAGTATGATAACCATTCTGCAAAGGACAGTACTTAACTGCAGACAAGGAAAAAAAATTTAAAAAGAGACCTTCCACCAAAGGTTTTAGAAATGAATTCATGCCTATGTTCCATCTCTTTCAGACAGTAATTAAAAAGATAAAAGCCATCCTCCAAGAAAGATTTATAACATCTATACCTTGCTTCCCTCAGTTTTGCCTCTCTATCACCGTTTACTTTAACAGCTTGTGCCTGCAATAGCCTGATCTGCATCGATCAAAACACAGCACAACCCAGTATTTTGATAAGCAGTCTCTTTTTGAGATTGCCCCCATGCTAATTTCCAGTGTTGAAGCTGTCTGTAAGACGGAAAAAGAAGCTGGACCATCCACTTGCACACCACACAATAGCCTTTTGATGAATAAATCTGACTTTTCAGTATATTTATGTAATAACAATCACAGGATTGCAGCTGAGGGCATGAGGAGCTCGAGCCCAGACAATACAGTCCATAAAGACAAACCATAATGCAGCCAGTGAACGTGCTCAAGGTACAGCTGAGAGTATTTCTGCAATGCTTTGCTTGCCCTCCTCACGCTGGTGCATTTGAGATGTGATCTGTGCCATTATCAAACCGTAAATGGAAGCTTTCTGCTCTCCCCAACGATGCAGCACACACAGATCTAGCCCTCAAAAAAGCAGCTCTGAGAAGTGTGGCTCTACAGTCTCTAGAATTCTCTGCTTAAAAGCATTCCTGTACTAGAAAAGAGAGGTCAGACAGACAGCAATGCTCAGTGTCACGCACGAGAAGGTGGCACAGACTAGTTAATCTTGAATGTCCTGAACCACATCAGCCATTTGGCACAAAATCTCTCCACCAGGGTCAGATGAAAGCCCAAAGTACAGGATAAGCACTGTATCTCCAACACAGAGTTGCCACATCAACCCTGTACAGCTCTCTGGAAGTGGTGCTGAGCCCAGCCAAGCACAGGCTGCTCTGCAGCACACAGGACCAGGCTCTTTGCTCACAGCATTTTCATGGCACAGCAGTAAGAAGACACTGAATACTGCAAATGGTTTTTCCTGACACGGGGCAAGCACAAAAGCATTAATCATCATTTGCCCACTGCACAGAACACAGGGAATGATGCCTGGGAGCGACAGGCTGCAATGTATTTCCCCTAATTCTGCTGCCAACTGTAACATACTGCAGTGCTCCACGAAAACAGCAAACCATGATCTGACTGTGCCGTGTCACATTTCTCATCACACACACACAGGTACCAGCAGAACAAACTGCAGCAATGCTTTCCAACCCCATTCCTCCCTCAAACAACAGAGGATGTGATCACAAGTGCATGTTATGAGACTAGAGAGGTCCAGTGACCAAAAACTTGGGAGTTTCAAACAAACATTATGTATAAATAATGTATATACTCCCTCTCTTTTCTCAAGATGCCTGTAAACACGGTGGTGGCAGTTGAGTAGCTTTGCAGGCTGAACAATTTTAGGTCCGTTTGCAAGACTGATTTCCTTAAATCTGCAAGACATTTGCAATGCAGATCTACAAATGGACAGAGAGCAAAGGCTCCCACCTGAAGGAAGATATAATGACAGATCAAAGACATGTAGCTAAGCACTTGCTTAAGTCTGAAGGTGGCGATTTTAAAAGGGGAGGAAAAAAGATTCTAAAAATGGGATGTTTACGCCCACTGCTGTGCAAGATAAGAAGCCTGTGTAGGTCAGATATACTCCTTTAAAGATCACCTTCAAGGGAAAAAAGCAAACAACCAGGCAGCTCAAACTCAGCCATAGCACTGTGCCATGCCTACTCTCCACTAGCAATCCACAGCATCTGGGTATGTAAGGTCTCCCTAGATAATTACGGCTTTAGACCCATTTCTCCAGGTTTCCCACTTTGTTTTTCTTTTAAAATATTCTAGTCTGGTTTAAATGACTATTAGCTAGTGACTCCAAAGCAGTGCCACTTATAACAAGTTTTTTTATTAATTGTACATTGCTAAAACAAAGGCCTATGACAAGCCCAGACTAAAGGTCTGGTAAATCCAAATCTGCTTTATTTCTGGTCCAGTCACACTCCAGTCACAGCTGTAACCTGACCCAGGGGACAGCTACCTAATAAACAGGTGGAGAAGCAGCTGGAAGAGAACAAGACAAACAGTCAGGAAACACCACCAGGATACTGAGCCATAGAGTCCTGGACTTGTTAGTCCTAACAGACGCAAGGAAGCAAAATTAACTTTCCTTAGGTCTTTCTCACTGGCAAGGATGTCGCCAGAAGACTCAGTGCCAGGAAAAACAGCTATTGAATGTGTAGTATGTAATTCCCCAGTACATCCTATAAGTTAATGAAGTCTGTGTGAGAGAACAGAGACAGCAAAGCAGCCTTTGACTAGACAGTAAATCCCAGCAGGCCAGAGGCAGCCCAGCTAGGAGTGTCTGCACATGATCCAGCCAGCTCTAACCATGGGACAGTAAAACTGCATGAGAGGATCCAGTAATTTTCACTATTTCAGGAGAAAACTACCTTCAACTGCAGGGGAAAAAAATGCTGGTCATTTAACAGTTAGCACCAGTTCTGTTTTTTCATGAGAACCTGAGACATCGAGCAGCACCTCTGCAGAACAGAGCCTCCAAGGGAAGCTTACAGAGCATGTTGTTCTAGTAAAGAGTATTCATTGATAAGCCTAACATGAATGATTTCACCTTTTTACAGTGCAATCAGATCACTTCTGGTTTTCTCAACCAGACGCACTAGCAGCACAACAGCACTAGGTAACATTCTGCTTCTGGCATCAGATTGCCATTCACTTGCTCCCTGTGGGCTCCTATCAACAGCCTCTAAATAGTCCAACCAGATTGTGTTTCACAAGTGAGTCCCAGCACTGCAGCTCTCCTTGCCACAATCTGCTCTCAGCCTGTGCAATGTTTTCCCTGAAAATCTTTTCCTTAGCTATTCTTTTATTATCAGTGTAGCATAACACAGTTGCTAAGTCCCTCTAAATACACAGTTACTGAACTTGCAGGATCTGCACAACCAGATGGCAACACCAGTAGGTAAAGCTGGTAACAGCAGTAGGTGATTCACAAGCAACATTCACGATAAAGAGAATCATTACCCAGGGAGAGCAACACAAAACAGAGGAGGACTAAACCAGACCTTAAGGGCTACTGTGCATAGCACTGACTAGCTGTAAAGACACAGCCAGATCCTCTCAAATTACCATTTTTTTTACCTCCACATTTTTTACACACCACAGTCCATCCTACAGAACTGCTTGGATTTACTCAGATCTGGATTTCATCCACTATGAGGGACAGTGGATAGGCTGAGCCTTTACACTGAACATCCCTGCTGTTGGCCACCTCACTTTTCTCCTTCTCAGAACGTCTGAGGTTTATCAAACTCCACAGCACCATCTTGTGATAAGAACCAAAGTAGGTACAGCGAGATCACCTGGGGCCACACGGATCTGAAGGGTTTGTGTCTTAATTACATGCATTAATTGCTGTGTGCTCAGCACCAGGACAGTCAGATCCATTCCCACCCAGCTAAGAACCACACCTGATAGGGGAAGTCCTTTGTTCAGAAGAAAGACTGCTTCAAGGAAATCTAAACTTATCAGATTTTTTTAAAGGTAAGAGCATGAATACTCCGGAACATATGCTCAGTGGACAAGGTAAAACAAATCCATCAGTAAATGCCACTGAAACCAAGTGAACACCCTGATAAGAAAGCTACCAGTAACATTTATATTATGCTATTATAACTGACCTTTTTAACACTTGTTTCTATTAGAAATAAGTAATTTTCCACCAGTAGGTTTGGGGGGTTTTTTTGATCATGCAGGGTTGTTGTTTGGTGGCTTTTTTAACAGCTTGGAACATCAAAAAAGCATGCTAGGCTCATCATAAGTATTGTTTAAATTTAACAGATGGCAAAAAATATGGTCTGCACAGAGCTAAGTTCAGTACCCAGCCTTATATTTCACCTACAGAGACAAACAGCAGTGAAATGCAGGAGTGTCAGTGAAAGCCAAGGAAATGGCTGGAAGAAGTATCCAGATCTGGGAACAGATCTCCAGAAAGGAGAGACAAGAGTTAAAGGTTGGGACTGGGGTTAAAAGGCTGTTGCCAACAAATGACCTTCTACAAATGAAGCTCTGAAGAGCAAACCACCAAATCATAGAAGATGGAAAAGGCTGCCTGCTTCTAAAGAAGCCAGTGCTGTGCTCCACAGCTTGCATCCAAGGAACTAACCCAGAAGAAATGAGCAGATAAGGCAGGAAAAGCACAGCAGCCACATTTGGGCTTTCCATCCATCAGCTCCTTTTCAGTGCTACAATAAACATAACTCCACTTTCCACAGGCAGCTCTTGGAGCTGCTGTACAAACATGGACAAGTCAGGAACTGTGCTATATTGAATGCCAAGTTATGTTTTGTTTCATAATGAGGTTGATTTCCTTCTATTTTGTCAGGAATACATTTCTGCAGAAATTGAAATAAGTGGGTCTATTTGGGCTAATAGTTAGCAATTCTGGAATTCATTTCTCGTTCTGTTTCTGAACACTCTAGTGAGGAAAAAATGGCAAATCTGTCAAGATGATTTGTTCTAGATGTCATGTCTAGCTCAAGCACCGAGAGCTCTGCAAGTAGCAGAGAATGGGCTACACATTCCAGTTCTGATAATCAAAGCAATACAAGAAAAAGGTAATTTTCCAAAAGTTATTCCCATGAGGCCACTGAGGAAATGCAGAGTGACACTAATACAGTGTAGATTTATAATCTTAGTTTGGTTTTTAAATCAGCATCACGTGTTTGAAATTCTGGCATTATAACACGTAGCACAAAAGAGGAGAAAGAATACAGATTACTTGCCTTTCCCATCTGTTGCTGAAGCCTCTTGCAAATGTCTTATTGACCTGAAAAATAAAAATTAAAAACAGATTAATGGTAAGCTTTACACTCCCTTTTTACAATAGTCCTCTAGATCACTGACCAGTTTTGTTAACTCTTTATGGCTGGAATATGCTCATAATTAAGTGTGCTTAGCACTGCACACGCTTCACCCTCATGCCCCCAGCTCAGGCAGTCAGCTCAAGTATCTCTATTTCCTTGGAATTAAGAAAGCAGATTGCTAAAACCTACTTCAGCCTACAGAAAGCTTTGTGGGAGGGAGGGAGCAGAGTGAGAAACTGGGGCATTTTCCAGCATAATGCTTTCCACTTGTACAATTAAGCTGAGCTACTCTTCAAAGTACTGCCAAGCATTTGGCATCTTACTGCTCTTTTAAGCTCTTTTCATTTAAATAGTTGATTACAGCTTACATGTCTACATAGGCAACTTATGTAACAGAAACTACCCTGCAGGAATGTAAATTCAGGGGCCAAGTCTTAGTCACCTTGCTCACATGAGTCATCCCACCAGCTGCAGTGACACTATCCAGAGGAAAAAGGGGCAGGATTTTATGTCAGGGGCTTCACTGCCAGTTTATGTTGGCACCATGGCAATGCAGGAACACTGGCTGCACACCATAAACAGCCATGAGACAGCTCACATTTGTTCTTCAGATCCAATTCCTTTATGGAAAGTGAATTTTGTACCAACACCTCACTAGGTTGAACATACACAGATTCCAGCATCGGGTAGCAAGAGCTGTGACTGCAGAAGTCACCTTTATCATAGGAAATCGAGCCCTCTGCAATTGAAGTTAATATCCCTGAGTTTTTAATTACCATTGCCAAATGCTCTCAACCTCAGAGCTGCACCATTTTGACTGGAGCAAGGAGAAGGACAAGTGGGTAGTGCAAATTTCTTGGAAGACATCTCCCAGCCTTGGCAGAAGGCCACCAGGAGTGTGTAGGGGAAAGGAAGGACAGTTGAAACCCACCTTCACAAGTCAAGCTGAAGCTTATTTCCATGTAGTGAGCGACACCTTTCTCTGAAACACTCAAGAGTTATACTCCAGAGTGATGACATGTTATCAGACATTTATATAATCTGCATTTCAGAAAAAAATAATGGCGATACTGGAGAAAAAGAAGAATATTCTGGAGCCAGAAGCTCCTTGATATCCTCCTTTAAACCCAGCTGTTTATCCAATTAAGACAAAATGCATTTAGAAGATAAATGTTCTGGCTAACTGGCAAGCAGCAACAATAGTGTTTATCTGAATTATCTGTGTTTTGGTCGAGTTTTATATAACCAACATTATTCTTTGCCAAGTAGAGTGGAAGGAAGGGCGGGGAAATGCTCCCTGTGGGATTATTTCTTATAAACAGTCAAATAAACATGCAGCTACTCTGCTTGAAGGCAACCCTGATCTTAGACAACACTACTGTTTTGAAATTTAGCAGTCAAGTACCTAATCTCAGTTAGTGAAGCCAAATCCCATCTTTCCATTTAGAGAGCCAACACTTCTGCAAAATTTCAAGTTTCAAAAGCACCCACAGTCTGAACAGCGCTGGCCACAAACTACCACCTTTTCCCCACTCTAACATCCCCAAAACAAGCATCTTCCACAGCACTAGACTGAAATGTTAAGGCTGATGAGGTTCATAAAAGTTAAGAGAATGCTTGACTCCACAGGACCACTGACTTCTTTTGCTTTGCACAGCTGTCGATGCCCATTAGTTCACACGTTTTTCACATACAGCAACTCACCATACCACTGGGAACAGGATGGCTCCACAGCACAGCAAGTCCACCAGGAAAAGGATTTCTTTCCACAGTCCATACTCAGTTGTCCCCTCCTCTGTTGACTCTATGATAATGTAGGCCACGTTTGCCAGTACCTACACAACAAGACATGGTTCATGGTTTAGAAACTGCCCAGGGAGCCACTACAGGGGGGCTGCCAATTCTGCAAAAGCCCAGTCAGTAACATCAATAATTTTTCTACAGATCTGCATCCAAAAGTCACACGTTCAGCAGCATCTTCACAAGATTCACAGAAATAAAACTGATGGGAAATTATTCCTGCTGACATTCAGATAGTTTTGTTATATACTGTGCCGAATCTACTGTATCAGTTGAGATAAAAGGAGTAAAATTTACTTATTGAAACACAGAAACAGGACTGTGTGGCACAGACAGCCAATAGCGAAAACATGTAGTTCTGAATAAAGCCAGTAATTCAGACTGGTTAATGACTATCTTTTGTACTCCACACCTGAGCTCTGTAAGCCTAAAACACTAACTATATATACTTCTGGTATGGAATTTCATCTGGAAAGGCAGAAAATCTCTTTTACGTACAACAACAAGCAAAAGTGCTGCTCTCCTATGTACTTCAGTTCCTGGAGTAGGAGACCAGCACTGATCACTCAGAACAACTGGGAATACTTCCCTCTGACCCAACAGACCTGAAAGTCTTGGTTTTCCCATTTTCTATTTCATTAACCCATTCAGTAAGCATTTCAGCAGTGACAACTTTAATTCAATTCCTCTGCTTCGTAGTTTAGCACTGTTTTCCAGCCCAAGTTTCGCCCCACTCCTATAACCAGTTTTCATTTGCTGAAACTGTTTGATCACTGTGGGAGAAAAACTGGGAGAATTACAGTAACTTCTGGACTAGGAAATAACCAATAGGCTCATACAAGCAAGAAGTACATGGTACTGTGTGAAGCTTTCACAGCCTTTTCCAGTTGGCACAAGCAGCTCTCCCACAAGACAGGAAGTATCTGCACAGCTCAGTCCTCACCTGAAGTGGGATGACAATCATGAAAATTTTTTTGTCTTTATCTGACAGGATGTGTTTAATGAAAGCCCAGCCTGTGCCAATGAGGGCGATAGTGATGAACAGAAGAGCTCCCTTCAGTCTGGAACAGAAACAGACACTGCAGTGAGAGACTTAATATTATTTTATCACACTTCCTCTTCTACCCAGGTTTCTCCCACAGCCAATAAAGCCACAAACCCAAACAAATGCTTTCCTTATCCATAATTCTGGCAAGCATTTATCCATCCCACAATAGTGAAGCAGATGTACTTGCTACAACAGTGTAACACAGAGCAGTATTAGGCTTCATTCACAATATATGCAATCTTTTCCTGGGGGAGTCACCCATTCACCACTGTGAACAGCAGCAAACACTGGCAGCTGTACCCACTTACCATTCACACCAAGAACAAATTAGATACTTGAATATTAGTGTGAACAAAGAAAAGTAAAGCATTTGTTATCCTTTTACTCCTCCACCAACAGAAGTGCCAATTCTCTGCAGCTGCCCCTCTGTAAGTGGAGCTTTCCCCTTTACACAGGGTTCATTGCTGAGTCTTTGGTGGTCTGAATGAGAACACAACGATTTCCCACTTTGTTCAGGAGGGAGACAGCCCCAGTGGCAATTTGAATCTGTCACATCAATCTTCTGACATACTTACAGGTGAGTGATGTAATAAACAACAGCCCAGCCCTCAATGGGGAATCCCTGAGAAGAGATGTAGTGATAGTCGATCTGGAAGCAGAAAATACAGCACTTTATAAGCTGCTTTTTGACACCCCACCCTCTAAAAACAGGTCTGCTCCACATCCACTTCCAGTTTCCCTTTCCAGTCAGCATGTACAAACCCAGCTCTGTCACATTTAGAGAGCACTTCCTCCCAACACATTCTACTTTTGTTTAGCAACAATGAGATCATTTCCATTTACTCTATTTCCCAAGTGCTAGTGGATGTGTCTTGTACAATCTACATCCTTCCCACACAACTCCCCTGCTTCACTGTAGTGAAACAACTGCAATTGGAACCTATTTATTCATTCATTTTTCTAGTTCAGTTGCATTAGGTGACTAGAGGCTTGCTAGTTTCATTTCCACTGGAAGCCAGATTCACTTCATTGGACTCCAAAAATACCTGTAGCAGGTATAATACCATGGACATGAAGGTGAAGATCATGGCTGGCACAAACACTGAATGATTAAATGCTTGCCATTACCTTTGTTCATGAGGTATTTCCAGTGGAAAGGCAAAGTCAATACAACAGAGACATTATCTATAGAAAGTCTCAGAGCTGATAAGGTGAGGTCTTTTGCCATACACCATAATACCTCCTTGCCCTCGAATTTTACAAACATTCATCAAGGTTTTAATTTGTTAGTATTTACTGCAAACCCTGGAGCTGAAGCAGCAGCACAGCTCAAGCCTTCAGGCCAGCCACAGATGGCTGAAACATTAAAATGTGTGGAACTCATTCAACCCCCAACCCTTGCTGCTTCAACACTTCAGGCCACAATCTCAATTGTATTTAAAGTCAGAATTTGCTGGTGAAAACAAACACTTCCACCAAAGAGCTTCAGTTCAGTTCTAATGCTTTGTTATTAAGACCAGTTCTCCCTCCCACTGTCCTCTCTCCAAAGCAGATTTCCCTAACAGCATGTCCTGGATTCCATGTTTCTACTTCCTAGCTGACCAACACCAGGCAGAGACGTTGTACGCACCGCATGGAAGACTAAAGACAATGATTTGGTGAAAGGAAGGGCTGCCATGAGCCAGTGGATCTTAAATACATCATTTCTGGGAAGAAAAAAAAAGAAGGAAGAGCATTACTTTAAAAGCCAGCAGTAAAAATTTCAGTTTCCAAGGATATTTCTTTAAAACCTGTAAGTGTCAAGCAGTCGCTCCCAGGCTGAACTGACCATTAGTGTAAAAAGATTCCCCTTAATGCTGCAGTCCAAGTTTCTGCAACATCCTGAGCAATATTTCGACTTCATGTTCTAAACCCCTGATTTTTACTGCTTGGGGTAGTTAAAATTATTAATTAATAAGAATATCCTGCATATATATACATATCTTAACTGTTAGAAAATTTGCTAAACATAGCTCAAACCACAATCAAGATATTTATGGCTCTTATGCCATAAGTTGCCATTTCCCATATGAAAAAAGTGATCAATTTTTTCTTATTACATCTCCTTTTGACATCAGCTACAGGAATTTCTGTCTATTCTTTGCCACACACTACCCGAAGAATTTTCAACATAAGATTTGGTAAGTTTAGCATGACAGTCTGAAATAACAATACTGACTGAATCAGTTTTCAGTTATAAACTGTGTGTATTAAGCATGCAATACTGAGCCAGATTTGGAGTTTTAAGTGATCAAACATGGCTGTGAATTGGGCATTACAAGAGGAGGAATGAAAAATAAAAATCAAACAAGGTGGGCCCCTACTTGTCATAGACACTGAACTTACCTGCGTTTACGAAGTATGTGGATCCATACAGTCCCAGACAGGAAAAAGAACATAGCCATGGAAATGTAAAGTTTGGGCAGTGGGATTTCACCTGCTGAGAGGTAGCTTTCAGGATTCTTTTCCGTAATATCTATCTGAATATTAAAGGTGTGTTATGTGTACAGTTGAAAAAAGAATTTTGTTAAAGCACTGAGTTAACAATTACATTTCACAACCAAACTCACTCATTTAAAATGAGTGTTTCTGAAGTGGTGACTTAGGAGACTCAGAGAAAAAAACCAACACCTACTCTTTATCCTCAAGAATCTCAAAACATTTTGCAAAACTATTCCCACAAGAATAATCCCCTTGGAAAACAATGCTTCGGTTATGCAACATAATTCAGAAAGGCAAAGTAATTTTCCCAAAGAATAGCTGTTCTCTCTACCAAACGTCACAATTTGCCCACCTTTGATTCAGAAACAGTATCTACAATAGGTTGCCAGCCTATTATCCTGTGACTGAGGAAACAGGAGCATTACTTAGCATCCTATTCATACCCTTAAGTGGCTTAGTCATATGTGCTATGACTTCAATGAAATGATGCATCGAGTCTGGTTTGAAGTACTGAAATTGTCCTGCACCTCTAAGTACATCCCAGCAGATCAATCAACCAGGCTTTCTTCTCTTTCCAATTGCTTCAGTGGGTCAGAGTGACACACAGCAATTCAGGAAATCTAGTCTTCTAAACTTACAACTTCAGAAGCAGATTTAAAGTAGTCTGAGTCAAGTTAGGGCTGCTAAGTTTTACCACCTCCATGTTTCCTTGCAGTAGCGTTGACGCAAACGTGTAAAAAGCAGTTCAGGGGCTGATCTGGCTGAGGTACCTTGGTCAGTGAGAGGATTCATACCAGACCAGCTCATTATACACCAGCATGAGCACAGAAAGAGAATAAAGGGAAAGCCCAAGCTCTGATAATGACCAAAACCACATAGGACCAAACCCTTGTACATCAAAAGAGATGAGACATTTGCTAGAACATATTGCCTTTAGGATGTGTATCTAACACCATAAAAACACATCTTTAATTAGGCCAGAAAAAGCAAAACCACTGAATTCAAATACCAACGATTTACATTGCAGCAACAGCCTTAATATCTGCAATCATGTAAAGAGAAAAGTGACTTTTGAGTGCAGCAAAACACAGCTACAGCTGCTGTAGCTCCCATCCCGTTACAGCATCAGGTCACAACTGTGTGGACTGAACCCAGCCCACATTCAGCCTTCAGATTTTCAGGCATTTCTGCAAAAACAGTATTTTAATTATTTTTACAGTACTCACTTCTTTCAGAAATGCCACTGCAGAGACTGGCACACAACTCTGAATCACTTCCCACCCCATATGTGCACTCATGTGCAGTGTGTGCTTGGTTACAAGCTGGAGCTGGAAGCTGGATGTTGCAGTCTAAGCAAACAACTTAATTATCCTTTAGAAGCCATACTCACATCAAGACTGAACAGCAGCTGATCATTAGCTGGCCCTTTCTTGCCAACACACTTATGGAAATACAGGCTGTAGAGACCTTCTTGTTTATCCGAGCTGATGTTAAAAAAGAACTGAAAATAAGGAATAGAAAAGTCAGCATTCTTCTCATTCACAACAGGGTTGCCCTGGTAGGGAGTCATCTCTACTGAAGCATGAAAGAAGTCAGTCATTTGAGGTCAGTTGGTTCCCTTCAGTAAACAGACTGTTATGAGGATACCAGCACATCTGGAAGCTTCAACAGAATTCCAGATGCAAAATCATTGCACCTATCTAGAATTTTGCACTCTGGTAATCCAAGCCTGTTAAGTATCAGTGCTTAACTTGGTTCACCACAGAGAAAAGATAACCAGAGGTATCATATATTTGACATGGTGAAGCATAAAATTTTTATTATACTTGCCCTGCAGCTTTTCTGTTCCTCCCCCAACTATGCAAATTGTGATAGCTCTGGAAATGAGATTTGTGTCAGATAACAGAATTTAAAATGTGTTTGTTTTATAGTAACCAACCACCACAAGTGAACCAGGGTGTTCAAACAATGCATTAATCTGGTTTCATACAGAGGATCTTCCCCTTGAGTCATCAGTCAGGTCACAGCTATTTGTTATCAGCAATCTGCACTACTGGCATCACAGTGAACTTTAATAAGCTGGGGCTCATAGACTATGATATTTAAAACAGCATCACACCAAAGCCAATTTAAAAGCAGCTCCCACAACTTATAAAGAAAGATTTCCACCACTGATGCTTAGCTCAGTAAATTTTCGGGCAAACACTTTTTATCAGAGAGACATCTATATACCAGACTTCCACTTTTCCAAAGTAGGACAGTGAAAGAACTGTGTTCAGACACTGACAGACACCTACCTGAAATGAAAAAGTTCCTCCGTCATTGTGAACAGGATGTTCTTGTTCTACCATGCTCTGGGAAAAGGAAAAGAGACCTTTAGATTTTCTTAAGCAGGTAACTAAAACATTTGGCTACGTCAACCAGACAATCAAATATGCATTCTGTGTATTTACAGTGGAGGCTGAGAGCAACAGCAAATACTCTCCACTTTTTGGCTATGATTACATTGGAATATCCCCCCAGGTTCTTTCTGAAAGACAGCTCCAGATAGTTTCTTACCTTGGAGGATGTTGTACTTCGTTTGGACTTCTTATCTAGAGATAAAAGTATTAATGGTACATTTAGTGTTTGCATTTAGACAGCCTCAGAAACCACCACGTTGTCAATACCTTACTCACATCTTCCTACACTTGTCTGCGTGGCAGTTTCCCAGCTAATCATTAACAGAGATTCTTTCCCAGTCTCTCCTTACTCTCACAGGACTCTTCCCACAGCCACCATTCATTCTGCATGCATCCTCAAATGCTGGGATGTGATTCTCTACTCTTGAAGCTCCTACAAAAGCCTACCCCAGAAATCCTTCCAACCCCTCTGGTGAGAGTGGTGCAGGAGGCAGGCACCTAAAGCAGATGCAAGCTACAGCTCTGACGTTTTATGTTATGACTGAGTACTGTTAATCTCACTGACAAATCTCAATCTGAGCATTAATACATGGCCTGACAAACATATGGAAATCCTAATTAATCATGAGGAAGGAAAAAATTCACAGCTTTCCACTAAGATCCCAGTAAAAATACAAACAAACAAGACACAAGAGCATAGGTGACCTGCCAGGTCAGCATTTCTTCTGAACTTGAGGTGACAGAAGCCTTCAGTAGAGCAGCATGTCAAGTTCACAATTTGACTCTACTCCTATAAGAAGCCTTTTCAAACACAAAGTCATCCCTTTCTACCAGAAAGCAAAAGTTCAAGACTTGAGCTTTGCTTTTGGCTCCCACACCTCAGTGCACTGTCCATGCTCATGCTACACTTTTTACACCAGAGAAAGCAAAACTACAGCTCTCAGATCCATTGTCTCCAGTGCCATCCATCCTTGGTTCTTGACTTGCTAGAACAGCTGTGCAAGCTTTTGAATGGTATCAAAGCTTGTGAACATGACAGGCCAAGACAGACTCAGACAACTCCAGATCAGACTGCTCAGCAGTCTGATCTGAAGTCTAAACTCTGCCAGGAAGGGATAACATGAGCTAATCCCATTAGAGCTGAGATTATAAAACTGTTTTGTCTGCTGGTCTGGAAGCCAAAGGTTCGTGCCTCCTGGAAAGGTTACTGGTACAGTTACTTCTCCCTCCCCATAGTTTCTAAGTGATAGAGGTCAGCTCTTTAGATAGACACAGACTCATACAAACATTGGCTGGAAAGGACTTGTGGAGATATTAAACCCAACTTCTGACTCTCAAAGCATACCTGGTGTCAACTGTATCATATTGGTCCTGGTGTTACTTAGTCAAGCATTTAAAACCTCAACAGATGGAGACTGGGTTGCACAAATGATCTGCTACAATGGTGGAATACCTACTCAGGAAAGGTGTGTTATTTATTTTACTTATTTTCCATCCCAACATCCCACCTGAGGCATCCAAGAATTATTAAATGGAAACAGACATTGTGTGCCACTACTAAAAATTGCTTGAAATCATTGTCCTCCTAACCTTCCTTCAACTAGTTGTTGGTGGTCATAAAATTCCCCCTCTAGCCTTCTTTTTGCCAGACAATAGACAACAAAGTTGTTAATCCCTCCTCACAGGCACTGAAGGTCTCCAACACTCATTGTCTCTCTCGTGGATCAACAGGACTGGTGAGCACAAATCACTGAGCAGGATACTCCAGCCCCAAAGGCAGCTCTGTGCACAGGTTTACACAGGATGTACATTAAGTTCTAGCTCAAGGGGACCCCAGAACATGACCACAACTCAGTGCTGCATGCACAGCAATAAGGAATCAGCAATGAGAGCACACACAGGTCAGGTTTAGCTGGCTTACCTTTGCCATCTGTATTTTCGTTGGTCTTTGGAGGATTTTTACCAGAATCACTGCTCGGTTCAGAAGTTTTTAGCAGCTTGGTATTTAAGGCAGTACCATTTGTCTCAGATACAAATAAAATTTTAGGTAACAAAGAGGCAGCTTCTGAAGAGAACCGTACTTTCACGCTAAAGAAACAAAGAGATTTTATTACAAAATAAAAGTAAACCAACATTTTAAAAGAGGCTATTTGTCACAGCCTACATATACCCAATAAAGGAAAATCAACTTGTCTTTACTTTTTTCGTACCACAAAGAACAGGCAAGAACCATCACTTAAGTCACACTCTACCTCTACATGAAATACAAGAGCAGATGAAGAAAATTAAGTTTCTTCAGCTTTGGTAAGCAGAGTCTCACTAGAAACTACGTTACCACACGTGCTCTTGCAGAAGAAAGCAATGCAGACTTGAAAGTACTTCCATAAAAAAAGATAATTCAAGACAAACAATAAAATGGCATATTGATGCAAAAGTGACCCAAGAAATCAAAGCTCATGTCCTCAGCACAATTAAGATAGTTTGCTTTTGCAAATCAATATGCAGGAAGAATTCTTGGACCATTTTATACTGCAGATGTTTTACTTTTACACTCACCTCCCCTCAACTCTCATGTAACCCCTTAAAAAAAACAACCTACAGGCACAACAGCTTTCCAAGCCCTTAAAAAAAAATCCCAAGCGTTACATTATCTTCAGCTAAAGTAACTTTAAAATGTCTTGTAGGGTCTTTACTCACACTTCAGTTTCTATCTCCAGAAGTAAGATTACAACAGAGACATCTGGCTCTGGTGTCTTCTTCAAGATACAGTAATCCACTTCTTCATCCTGGTAACATGAGCAAAACAGCTCTGAATCCTGTCTGGTCATGTTCCCCTCCAGGCAGAGGTTACCATTCTTAGTCCAGCAAGTTGTAAATCCAAACTATCCTTTGCATCCTGCCCACATCTAAAGTCCCCCCACCTTATTTTTTTTTATTTCTTCCAACCATTCCCAGATTCAGGTAGACTATGAGATGTCCCAGCTTAGAAAAGCAAGTTCACTTCCCTTAGTCTTACCAGGTAAGTGGAGAAACCATCATTCCTTGTTCGATCCAAACTGAATCCCACCTATGAGGCAATTGAGAAGAATCTGTAATTTTGAAGCCAAACCACTACTGAAAGAGTCAAAGATACTGCTTTCTAAACAAATTAACCAACATTTAAGGCAGAATCCAGGTATTTTTCTCATCATCTAATTAGATAGAAAAATACATTCAAATATAGCAAGCTCATCCATATCCACCACATCATGATTCAAACCCAAACTAAATCTGGAGTACCTCCTGTCTCTGAACATTTTAACTTATTTCAGTATCATTCCAGATGTTTTTGCTTGACGAAAACATTTAGTACTTTTATAACAATAAAGAGGTGAAACTGTGCAGCAGAGTAAGAACTCAGATCTGTTATTGTTGTGGCTGACAGCTAGTCTGAATGCTTCACAGATCCTCAATCTGACATGGTTAACTTCTATTCGTGAGAAAAGCCCTTGAAAAGAAAAACCAACTAGCTTCTAGCCTTGAGAATGTAGTAATAATAGAAGCAAGAAATCTAAACAATAGAAGGAGAATAACAGCCACATTTCTGCACCTGTTATTTTGCTGAATGCTTGAACACTGACAATATAGGTAACCAACAGTAGTATATTGTAGTTATTATAGCAAACGAGTCTATTGTAGTAATTTAGTAGCCAATGGATATGTAACACAAATGATAACATAGCAAATGTTATAAATGAGACTGTCTTTGTTTAATAAATGGCTTTTTGCCCTTAACCTGCACTGTCCGTGTGTATGTCGTGGCCGCCCCAAACAGCAACATGTTATCTAATCAAGTATTTCAGTCTATTAAAGCCCCTAAAATAACATGCAATATTAGAGTTCTCTTAAAAATAAGACTGTCACTGCTCTGGAAACCTACTGACACAATGATCACAAGCTGAATTGCAATGCAACAGGACACAGTGTGAAAAAACCTCCCATCAGAGGACTGCTTGGGAAATCGATGTTCAATGTAAGTTACAGATGAGTGCATCGAGTTCAGCAGAGGATCCAGTAAATTAAAGGTTCATCCTTAAAGCAGAATGGAGAGTGCTCAGAGATAAATCTCAATACACAGATCCTCATAATTGGCTCACGATGGGGAGCAAAGCCAACAGCATCACGAGTTTGGATCTGACACCTGAGACAAGTGGAGGCCACCAGTGCAAGGGCAATTTCACAGGAGGTTTCACAGGAAGGAACTCACTGATAAACTGTGCATGTCATCAGGGCTCACTGCTGGCTTCAGGGAAAGGTTGCTGACATTGACTCTCATGAAACCATCCTTGAAGAAGCCAAAGGTATTCAGGTGCACTTTCTGCCTCACATCATCCTGTTAGAAAGGAAAGCAAGTTTACAAATACATGCAGAGTCATCTGCTGCAGCAAGGGGGAAGCAGGTGAGTGATGACACTTGAATATGCATGCAAAATATCTAATTACACAAGTAACAAATTTCTTTAGGATACCTTCAGATGTAACCAACTATTTCACTGGAATGGACCAATTTTTCCAATAACCTGAACGGCAAGAACTTTAAACAGGTATGTCTCTGCCTGGCTATGCTACTGGGAGATATGCAAGCAAAATTCTAGAAGAATTTAAACATCTGGCATCACTGATTAAACAATATATAACAAAATGCCCCAAAGTGACTGTAGACACATCAAGACAGCTATTGTTTGAATGCTGGCTATTGTCATAGATGGAGAGGAAATAGGTGACTTTGGGGATCTTACCTAACCGAGAGCTGGGGTTTGGCCAAGTGTTTAGCAAATGCATTGTCATCCCCTCATCTAATCTGTGTTAGGCAGGGTCAGTGTTTGGACAGGCAAACACTAATACACTGGAAAACTATGCGAGAAAATCAAGTTTTATATGTAGTCCCACACCTCAAAAAGAGTTTTGGCATAAAACAAAAAAATTAAGAATAGAATAAATACCGAAAACAGAATTACTTGGGTTAGTTTCTCTAGCACGAAAATTCTAGTTCCCTCCTCTACTCCCAGTTTAGCTGCAGAATAATTTCCTTCCTCTCAGTCTGGCAAGGAAACCATAGCAATTGATCTCTTCTCATGCCCTGCTCAGATGATAAAGGTTCAAGTACAGTGACCTTTAATTTTTTTTTTTTTTAATAAAGAGGCCATGAATGACCTCACATGAAAAGTAGTTGACGTCACACACAGCTGCCACATCAGATGACAAAAGGTCACATCCAACGTCTGCAGCTGGTCCCTCAAACCTACTGGGTCATTAATTGGAAGAAAAGCAGAAACAAGGCAAAAGAAATCAAAAATCAAATTCAAAATGAAATCTAAAACATTTGACAAGTTGGCACTAAAAAAAAACACCAAAATGTTTCTTCCTCCTGCTTCTTCTAGGAAAAGATAATCAGATTGCAGAACACTCTAAAAAGATAAGTCAGCTGCTAAAGGCAAAATGTTCTGGAGACAGTCCTGGAAGACTGAGCTACAAATTGTACAAGTACAAAAAGTTCTTCCTCTCTCTCTACCCCAGTATTGATTTTGACATCTCTGCACAAAACGCTCCTGACTCATAAACATCACTCACTGTAATAGCAGGGCACTAATCCTGACACAGCTAACCTGTAATCTAGCTGTAATAAGATCATCCTAATAGAATCAAGTTAACCTGGCAAATAACCAGATGGTTCCCTTAATGCTCAGAAGAGGAAATAAAAGTTCAGTGACATAGGGCTTCCAGCAGATGCTTTGTTCAACTGAGTATTTACAGCTCTTCTGTCTTCGGGTTCTAGGTCATGGAACAAGCTCGAAACAAGAGAAACAAGAGCCCATCTGGCTCCTCTAACACTGCATCCCATGAAATTCCCCAGTCAGAACAGAAAATTAATCCTGGCTCTTTACAGGGCACAGCAGATGTATTTAACCCCGTCTGGACAGAGAAGAATTTGGGTGAATCTGAGGGGGACCCAGTGCCGTCCAGCCACGAGGTGTTTTGTACCTTGCAGACGTGACCAGAGGCAGCTGCTCAATTCAGAGCACTCGCAAGAGCTCTTCAGCTCAGTTTAAGTCATTTACTCTGCTAATTTACTGATATGCTCCCCCGCCAGCAGCAGATAATTAATATACAACACACATCACTTTCCTCCTTGGTTTTATCTCAGCTTTGAGTGCTTAGAGTTTGCAGATTTAGTTCACAAATCCTTCAGCTTTACATGATCCCACACACACACTGTCACCAGTTGCCACCAAGCAACAGCAAGAGCATCTATTGCTCCACGTATTGACAGCCTTAAGACATTGGCTTACTAATAGTTGTCTAAGGTTTAAGGGGTTGAAAGAACCCAGATTTTATTTATAATCACTCAGCTACTGACTTCAGAAATATTTGAGTTTACAACAAAGGTGTGAACCCATACAAGTGAATACTTCAGCATCCAAGTCGTTAACACACACATTAATTTAATTTACATAGGATGCATTTAAAATTAAGCCTGCCCTGCTGAGAAGAGATGATCTGGGACTCATCACTAACAGGTTACAGTCAAACCAACTCAAGCTCGTTTCCACAAAAATCCTCCCCCATTATTCCACTCCTTTAGGATAAAAAGTGATCCTGCAATATTTGAATAAGGTTACAGGGAAGTGGAATCCGTGATCCTGTAGCTCAAAACGTGCATAAAAATATTCTCTACCATTTTACCCTAAATCTAATTGGGATCACACTGTCAGTGCAGTCAGTGGAAGTCCCACCAGAGAGTGGAAGAGCTTACCCTTACCTGGAAAGACTCTTATTATTTGTGTGAGACTCATAGCAAGGCTTGTAATTTGTGTAAGACTAAGTGAATTATTGTGAAAGGTATTTTCAACCTGAGCTATTGAAGTCTGAAACCTATCAACATTAAAAGGCCACAGGTATTTACAAACAACCATTGAAAAACAGCATTTTCTCCACATCTAACAAAGGCCTTGTTTTTGGTCAAGGGAAACATTTCAACTACATCTGCTTCTGGAATCCTCTGAAAATTGTTTCTGTTGGTCTTCCACAACTTCCAATTATTATAGTGGTTTTTTTGTAGGGGCTTGGTTTTGTTAGTTGAGGTGTTTTGGGTTTTTTACATATTTCATTAAACTAATGAACTTGAAAACAATTGCTACTAAGGACGACCGTCTCTGCCAAGGTCAGTCTAACAGCAAGATTCAAGCAATTAATTTATCTAACTCACAAAAAAGAAATTATTTTCTACATTTTTATAAAGATAAAACATTATTTTTAGAACAGGAAACTGCTCAGACTGTGGCTTGTTTTCATGACAACAAAAAAGCTTCACATTAGCCCGGTAATTACAAAGATACAATAATGAAGCTATTCTGAATTAAGCAATAACAGCTTGTTTGAGGAAATTTAATATCAAACACTCCCACGAAACTGTGGCCTTTAGCTTGGCTCAGTGTCAAGGCACACTTGCAAGCAAAGCAGGAGCCACTGGCGAGAACACCAGAAAGGAGAGTTCATTGTGAAAAGGCTCAGTTGTTGGAGCCTGATGTTTACATAAAGGCTGTAAAGCAGGGGATGAAGGAGGAAGGGAGAGACTGCTCCAACAATAAAGCTCCTGTTTGTAAAGGAGGTGGGCAACGGCATTAACTCACTGCTACTTCTCACAGCCCGTGGTAGGTCAGTGCTGCAACTCGCACAAAACACCTGCAAAACCAAACCCACACCCCACCCTGATGGGAAAAAACAGCAAACACGATCTAGTAATTCATCCAGGCAGTCCCTAACAGGGACTAAAGGCACGATGTTTCCTGCTGAGAACATTTGCTTGAGGCAAGTTGGAAAGCTTTCTCCATAAGGGTAAAGAATCAGCCCATGAGAAATCCTTCAGCACTCAACTGCTTGTCACAAATTGCTCAAAACAATGACGTAACCAGCATAAGCCTCCTAATTTACTGCTTCAGGAAAAAGTTTACTTTTCCTGAAATATCACAATATTCATGTGGTTGCACTTTAAACAACTACATAGTCTGGGACATTTCCTACAAGTAAAACACGAACATCTCCCAGCAGTCATTGTATGCCAAAACCTGAGGTGGAATTCCTGCAAAGTCCTGGATTCTCCCTAAACTGCTACAACAGCACAGTAATGCAAGTCCCAGTCATTTACCACTTTATTATCTCTTCCAATGTTTCTACTGGTAATATATTACATACTGTTGACAACCAAAACAAAATGTCTATTCTGAAGACTGACAGAGCTTCCCATGAGCTACACAGAAGCCATAAAAAGCACCAGCCCAAGTGCACAGCTCCTCTGTCCCACAACAATTGTGCAGCTGCTCGTGCAGAGCACAACAGGCAGCAGCACTTCTTCCCCCTGACCTCCACCATTTCCCACCAACAACCCTGAATAACAAGTTTTTCTCAAACATAGTCACAGGATGACACATCACTCCGTCAAAACACACCCAGCAGTCTATGGTAACAAAACAGAAAGCTGTCAGCATCAGTTTCCTCAGCCTCTACGAATTGCTGGGTCAGTGCAAATCAGCTGCATCTGGAGGGACAGTCAGGCAGTCTCAGAGTGACCAGGACAGGGAGGCCACTGCAGAACACAGCTAAAAGGAAACTCAGCCAAAACCCCCTTTCAGAACCCTCTCCCTCAGCTCACGTTCAGCCCTCTGTGGTAAGTCACATCGCCTTTAACGCAACGCGAAGCAGTTGCGCCTTCAAACCACCACAATTCTAAAGCCCCTTCACACGCTTTACCCGCGGCTCAGAAACAGGCGGCCAAAACAAGCGGGACGGGACTGTGGGGATGCGGTCGGAGGGAGCGGGAGGATAACGGCAAAAGCAGAACGCGGCGGGGCCCGGGCGAGCTGAGGCGCAGGGGGCAAGCTCAGAGAGAAGCGAAGAGGAGGAAGGGTCGGGGCCCGCAGCAGGACGAAGATAGAGACGTGGGGAGACCAATCCCGGCCCGCGGGAGGTGCGCAGGGCCGGGCCGGCCTCACCGCTCCCCTCAGGGCACCCGGGGGCCGAGCCAGCGGGGCC